>CATKHJ010296722.1:0-40031 GCA_949750685.1 Vernicia montana
ATTCTGATAGAATTAGAATTACTAGATCTTTGCCACTCCCACCGGCCACCGCTTCTCATTGATTCAAAAACATAATTGAAAATTCAATCCAAAGCATACTCAGCCAACAAACAACTTTTGTTTTGAAACTTAAGACCCAGATATTGAATAGAGTACAGAGAACGGGAGAAAAAGGAAGAGAACAAGATTATTGGGTGGGAAGGTATTTGGATGACGATAAAGGGAGAGAGAAAAATGGGTTATGAACAGTGTACAGAGAACAGAGATGAAGCGATGCAAATATGCCAACCAAAGAAAGAGAAAAGAAAAGAAAAAGGAAATTATTTTTTTTGAGATGTCTTATTAAAATTAAAGAAATTAAAGAAATAGTTTTATTTCAAATTAAAGGTGAAAATTTGATATTTAATCTATTGATTAATGGTTTATCAAATTCTAGATGGATAAAGTACAAAAAGATCCCTTAAATTTAGCCAGAGTAACAGATAAGCTCCTAAATTAAATTTTAAAACAAAAATTTTATAAATGTTATGAATAAATTAATGGATGTCTATAACTCATAACTTTTAGAATTCTATAACTCATCTCCTTTATTACATTAGGTTACATGTTCTTGAGTTTATTGTAATTGATTATATTGTAATTTATGTTAATTCTACCCTATAAATAGAGATACTCATATCATTGTTATAGACACCAAAAAATAGTAATACAAAAGTTCTTTTCCTTCTTCATTCTTGTGTTCTTGTTACTTTACTTTTATTTATTTTCATAACAGTTTTGAATTTTTCCCTTAATTTTTATAATAACGTCCTGTTGAATTGTGGGTAGGGCAAGAGCCCATTCCACACGTCCAATATATAAAGGGACAAGCCCAAATTCGGGCTGGCTGAAGGATCCAATCCAACCCAAAATAATTCTCCAAGCTCGACGACGTTAAATAACGGTGTAAAAAACTGGATCTTTTCTGAACAAAGTCCATTATCATAATATTATGAAAATAATACGTAATTATTAATTAATAAAAATAAAATATTTTTATTTAATTTAATTACTTCTGCGGCATATCATAAGATTATTTGATGGATTGATGATCCTTTAATGATGAATCATTCAATAAAACTTTAGGGTATTATGTGAATTGTTAACCCAAATAATTTGACGAAAAAATATATAATATGATTAATTATTGTGGAATGATTTGAGTAGTAGCTGTGGGCTGTGGAGAAAAAATTGATTTTCACGCAATGAAATTTCTCATGGGAAGAACGCTTTCTGTTTGCTTTTTTTTCTCAATGAAACTTTCTGGGTTTTCTCTTTTTGTCATAAAGTTTCTGTTTTTGATAAGCAGAAGTCTTCTGTGCTTATCAAAAACAGAGAGATGAGATGGATAATCCTTGACATGGGTTGATTGAGGCTGCCGTTAATTTGATGGGGACTTGGAATATTTTGAAGCTTCTGCTTTCTCCCAAAACTTATCACTGGTATGAGATTTCTGCCTCTTTCTTTTGTTTACGTTATTATCCGAGGAGGTCAAGTACTATGCTTGCAATTGCATATATATTTTTAATTTCAGTTAATTTCTTAGTGGAACTGCATTCTTGAATCTTGATCAATGTGTTGTTTCTCATCTCAAACGTTATTATGAGAAGGATATACTTATAAAATAAATGGTTTAATAGTGTATTTCAGAGTTTTCTTTAGGAAATGAAGTTGATTAGAAGAAAATTTTAAATCCTAAAAAAAATATTATCATGTTAACATATACACTTATAAGAAATTCTTAATAACCTACATTACATTTATTAGACCAATAAAAAATTACTACTACATAACAAAAGATAAATAAATAAATAATTTGAGTGGAACCCACTTATTTGCTAGTATAAATACATTTTTGAGTATATACACAAGGTGTATTTTGTACACTCATATGTTGTTTTAGGCAAGTTGTTATAGTATATTTGAAAGCAAAGCTAGTTATAGTAAGATAATTATGAGATGAATAATAACAAATAATGCTTGCATGGTAACATGTAATCCTTTTTATACAAGCAGCCTAGTTGGAAATGACAAGTATGATTGTTCATGGAGAACGAAATATATATAAACCAACTTGCTTTCTTTGTTAAGTATTGAGGAAGAAAAAATACATGAACACATGGAAAGAAGGCCAAAATTACCTCTTCCTCTCTCAAAAAATACAAAGTTAAAATAAAATAAATAACTAAATGAAAATGAGTATTAAAGTTGAACTCAGATTAGCAAATCTAGTTGTAACCCAAAAAGAAAAGGGAAATCCAGAAGAAATATCCTTATTTATTGATTTTCTCCAAATTAGTAAACTGTTTTTTGATAGAATCCAAAATTTATATAATTAATGTCATACTAATCTTACACTTTTTCTTATATGAGCATCCAACTATGGAAAAGCAACTTGTGAGTTGGCAAATGGCAAAAAATAATATCATAAAGGAGATTTTCTTGTGCAAATACAGTACTTATTACTGAACTGAAAGGTGAGGACTGAGGACAAACAGCTTCCTAGGGTACATTTGGCATGTCTTATTTTTTAAAATGATACTAAATTCAAGTCAAATAACAAAACAATAATATAAAAAAAAAAAAAAAAAAAAGAATTCTTGTATACATACCAAACTAGAGAAAAATAATTTATTTCAGAAATTTTGATTATATTTCTATTTTCAAAATCAACAATTATAAATTCAAATGTGCATTCATTTAAATGACTATGTTTCCAAATGAAACTTAATGTTATTTGACAATTAAATCGACTGTTGATACTCCAATCATAGTATAATGCATACATAAATACTCTACACTTACAATAAATGATTTTTTCCGACACAACGGTTAGATTAGTTAACTTACATTATGATATATTATCGGTTACTTTTTACTTTTATAACAGAAAACGGATAACGTAATAATAACTAATTTTCAAATTTTGTTCCTTGTTATTCATTGAGAAAGTAAAGATTTGAACTAATTTTTTTTGCATTAGAGATAGGTATCAAATTAGTGTAACTCTAATTAATATTTATTTCTGTAAATTTAAAAAAAAAAAAAAAGATAAAGCTTTTTAAAAAAAAAACATAAAAGAAAAGGAAAGAGTAAAATACACAATTGACAATTCCCCATTTCCCCCTGTCCACATTTTCTAAAACGGTAAATAAGTAGAACATTTTATTTCCCTCCCATTTGGCTAATCAGAGCAAGAATGGAGAGAGAGCAAGCATACAAGGAAAGAAGAAAGGAAATGAACTCAGGAAGAACCGAAATCCATATGCCAATGCCAAGTGTCACTCCGCATTTAATTTCAGGCTCCTCTCTGTCAGTCTCTACAACTCATCACTTTCTCACAATCTACACGTATGCCCACACTCTCTCACTATAAAATTGTCTATTTCTCATTCATCCATTCTTACATCTTTGGTGCCCCCATTATCAGTTTCTTTTATTTAGTTCTGGTAATTCATTTTTCCCAATTGAATATATATATATATATATATATATATATATATATATATATATATATATATATATATATATATATATATATATACAGGTAAACTTCAGATACACATATGTTATTGTTGGTTATTCTAAGAATTTTGTATGTTATCATTTTTTTTTAATGTTTTCTGTGGCCAGGTTTGTTTGATTTGTTTTTGCTTGATCAATGTGCAAATTTAAGTAAATGAAGGTTTGATAGTTTTTTGTTCTAATTTTCCTCATAAATTCTTATCTTTGATGATTTGACCTTTTATTTTGATGCATGGTCTGTTGTAACAATTTGAATCTTGTTAGATTTAGAGTAAGGTAGAGATGTGAGAAGTGAGAACTAATTTTCCTGCTTAATTGAATATTCCTGTTCAAGAAAAAAATTATTGATCAACAGAAAAAGAAAAATGAAACTATAGAGAATCTTATTTTCCTCTTTTCAATATCTAGTTGAAAACTAGAAGAATTTGGCATTGAGCATCAAGTTTCTTTCCATTGGTAAGTTAGAATTTTCTAGTACATGAACAATGGAGATGCCTTTCTTGTAATTTTTTTTTATTGAAAACCATGTGTAAATGGCTAATGCATATTTCTGAAATTGACAGGATCATAATGGTTGTTTCATTTTCAAAATGCCAGATAAGGACCTTATCCTTGTGGCCCTTTAACAGTTTTTGAATGAATATTATATGAAGGCCCTTTGAATATAGTTGACAGTTTATGGATGAATATTATATGAAGGTTGATCTTTTTTTTCACTGATGCATGTCAAGATGCATGATACTAGTATCGCTTAATATGCATGTTGGTGTTTGTAGCAAAGAAAAAATTCATTGAGAAGCAATTATATGGAATTTTTTTAGATACTTTGACAAATTATGTCGTGAAGCATGACCTATCTTGACAGGGTTTACGAGCTGAGCTGCATCTGTGTTGCACTGATCAGGCTTAATGCAGCTCAGGTTTGGCATTAATAACTAACAAGCTTGCTAGGTAGAACTCTCATTGCTTCAGGATGAAACTTTGCTAGAAGTGATTCAGTCTTGGGAAACCAACAAATTTGGGTAGTAGAAAGTTCTTGGATGAGGGGCATAACTAGGATTTTGCTAATCTTATGAACAAGCACCAATATTCCTTTGAGAAAGACCATCCTAAGCTGAGATCAAGAAGCACACATGTGCACACACACACGAACACATTTGTTTACTGTTCTTTTTCCGTTGTTTGTCATTCATGTCTCTTATTTCTAAACCCATTTGAGTTCCGTTTCAAGTTTATTGTTGCTGCAGGTCATTTATGTAAGCTTCGTATTATTCTTTGTTCCTTTTTTCAATTTTTCTTGATTATGTTACAGTAAATTGCAGTGAGTTCTATATTAGTGCTAACTACAAAAACTTTGATTCATTGTTCATGGCTATTGTGTCCTTTCGTTATGGTACTTTGATCTTATATAGTACTGAATCATTAGGGAGTAAAGTTGCACCCATTGTCCTATGTGTATCTTTATATTCATATATCTATCGTGTTACATATAATATCTAGTGTGTTTAGCTTTTTATTTTGATTATTTGGTCAGGGATTTTAGTGTTTTATCCTTCAACTTTATCTCTCTCCACATGTATCTTGCTTATTTGTCCTAGCTCCTCTCTCCATTGGACTTATTGTTTTTACAGTATTTAGGCTTAACCTGAAAGGGAGAAAGCATTATGCATCTTCATGTCCTAGTCAAATCAATTGTTTGCCACATTGAGCATTCCTATTTAACTCATAAATATGGTTTAATATTCTTCCATTCAGACTTACTTTTCTCCCATTTCAGCTGATATTCTGCCTTCTGTTGATCATAACTATCAAGGCTAAAGGTTCAGATGTCTGGAAGTTTCCTTACTGGGATTAGTTAAATATTTTAGTATTTGGATAAATGCAGGGTTGCCTTAGAGCTCTGCAGTAGTTTAATTGCTCTCCCAAGGTTGGACTCCTCAAAACAAAGTGTTAAGGTTGCTTCTAACAGCCAGAAACAGTAAGATGGCAGAGAGTTATGAGGACTGCAACCGCAAAAGGAAAAGCCCTCCATGTGGAGAAAGCAAATCGAAGAGTTATGAAGGTGTTTCTTTGAATTCAAATTTCCATACAACAGACGAGGATAACTCTTCCAGCTTTCCTCCACGTGAGATAGGAGAAGATGGGGTAAGGTTCCTCTTTCTTTGGCATGTTATGAGAATTTTATCTCATCTGAAATTAAGGGTTAGTCTTTCTGTTTAAAACTACCAAACTTTTTCCATTATTTTTTTTTTTTAAATATGGCAGTTTATAAGGTTACTTTGTTATAGTCTGTATATAATTTCAGAATGCTTTTACTATCTCAAAAAGGCCTTTATCAAGAGTAGTTTATCATTAATGTTATTTAATTTTGTTTCTCAACTTGAAATCATTTTTGAGTTGCCCATGGAACTTTTATATATATGCATATATGTAGACACACACATGCAAAACAACAAAATCTCTGTGGATGTAAAAGCTATATAGATTTTTTTTTTAATGCTTGCTTGTAGAGCCAAGAGTTTGTGATGCCAAAATACCCTGGACACAATACTTGCTAGAGTGATACTTACAAGATTTTTTTTGTAATGCTTGCTTGTTAGAATGATATTTTATTGCTTATACTGGGGTTATGAGCATAAAATTGTGATTTGCTAGTGCATGTTTAAAGCATTCTCAATTACAAGTTCTTTATGAGAAAAATCTTCAAGATGCTGCTGTCTATCAATTTAGATGGATTCATTCATTTCTTTACCAGTTTTAAGACTAAGAAGAGAAAAGGCACAATACTATTTAGAGCCATCTTAGCGCATCTATGTGAAGAAGAGAGTGGTTTGCTTCAACTATCAATTTCTTGATATTGGCTCAAGGATGTGTTATCAATTTATTTGTTTTCTCAAGCACAATATTCAGCTTCTGTTTAATTCCTTGCCCCTTCAGTCTCTCTTATTTTCTTCTATTTCTCAGCATTTCTACGAGTGTCTAATCTGTGATAATGGCGGCGATTTGCTTTGCTGTGACACCTGCCCTGGCACTTATCATCTCCAGTGCCTTAATCCACCTCTTGAAGTATGTAAATTTTATGTTCCTCCTCACATTTTACGTACATTTACTTGGATTTATGTTTAAATCCTAATATTTTTTATATGTTGTTTATACTTGAAGTCTGTTCCTCCTGGGGATTGGCAATGTGAAAATTGCTGTCAAGATGCTGATGTTTCAATTCCGCTGAGGCGTCTCAAGAGCTTGGAAGGAAATGACTCATCTAACAAAGTAAGGCTTGCTGTTTCTTGTATATAATTTCCTCTGATGCTTTTCAAGGATTTTACCTTGCCTTAGATAATGAATCTTGAATATTTTTTAATCACTATGCCATGTTTTTTTCTAATGAGAGTCAAAGCTTCAGAGGGTTCAAGGGGAGAAGAAATGAAGAAGAGTGAAATGATGGCATATATTTTGCATGATTTTAGACTACTTTTCTTACTAGCACTACATGCCAAAATATCTTGTTAGAACTTAGGGCCTAACCTTTTCCTAAAATCTATCATCACAAGTTATTTTCTTGCCATTTCTGTCAAAATAACTCAACAACGTTATTTGGCTAAAGGTCTTCAGAACCTCATCAACATATGTATGTTCTTCCACCTAACAACCTTGAATACTTAGCTAAATGATTAACTGCCGCTTTTATTGTCAAAGAAGATCTTGGAGGTCAAAGTTCATTTGTAAATCACTTCCTTTATGTAAGAGAGGATCTTTTTTTTTTTTTTTTTTTTTTTTTGAGGGGAATGTAAATAGAATTTTTTATCTGAGGTTTATTTATGATCGAATAAACTATATTTTCAAAAGAGATTGAGCAATAGTGAGTTTCTGTAGGGAAAGAGCTTTCTCGTTTACATGGAGAACCTGATGGTATGTATCCGATACCAATTAAAATATAGAATGATAAAGTGAAAAGGAAAGTATGATTCATTAGTGGCAATAGTAGTTGTCATTTTGTGTGTGCACACGCGTTCACACAAGTATATTTTAAATCCAAGTAGTTAAGGTGTAAAACTTATTTTTGGGTCTCTAAACCATCTAGTCAAACATTAAAACTATAACCATATGCACTTGTCTAAGTTGATTGAAACTTTAATTTTTACATAAAAAGTTCAAATCATTTGACTAAAACTGAATTCATTTTAATAGAAGATTTTGGGATTCATTCACATGCTTACGTATGACCAATAGGGTAGTATTTACAAAAATATGTATGCATTTATGTGTGGATTGGAACTGTTTTCCTTAATAATCTTTTTTCATCATTACTTTAATCCAAGGTGAAATTCAATGCCTGAAAACTCTACTTTTTTCTCACTTTCTCTTTTTATTAACATCCTTCTTTCATAATATGGAACACAAGCAAATTGTGTAGTAAAGCATTGTTTGCAACATTTGTTGCAAAATTGTAGCAAGTTCTGTACTATTTTCACTATTCATCAAGAAGTGTTTGTTGTCTTATCCTCTTTTATTCTTCCTGCCGCTTCCTTCACAAGGTTAGTTAGTTAGTTACTGTTGTTGCAATATGTTTTGTTTGTCTTCTCCCACTCTCAATTAATATCCTGTACTATAGAACCTTTCTGCAGGCTCATTTCAGTCATTACACGACTTGGCTGACGCTGGAGATCTAATGGAAAACACAACCAAGAAATATATTTGCTATGAAGAAGAACAAGTATTACCTAGTTTGCTATTTCTATACTTTTTATTTATTTAACCATTATTAATTTTTTATGGGAATTTAATTGTTGATTGATTTGGTCTTATAGAGGAAAATAAGCTACTTAATACCTTTCTTTGATATGCTTTATATTTCTCTCCTTTTTTCAGAATGCTGTCAACCAAGGTGATGAAAAAGGGACCAAGATTTGTGCTGCTGTGAATGAAATTAAAGTCTATACAAGACGCATGAGGAAGAAAGAAGAAGAAAAAGGGGAGGATAATAATCCAGGAAAATTAACCAGGATTTACGGTCCTTCTGAATTAGCAAATGAAGATCAGAAAGATAAACCTGCTATAGAAGCTTCAGGATTGTTCAATTGTTCAAGCATTCAACCTGGGTCTGCTGAAGAGGCAGATAAAGTTTTGGAAATTAATGATCTTAATGCATCAAGGGTATAGGACAACATTTTATTATACAATAGCATATGCATTTACCACCTCAACGTAACCAAACAAGCACTAGCCTCACTCAACTACAAAAGACATGATTCTTAGAATACTATAAGAGGTTTATGACATAACCAAAATAGCTGAAAATTTGCAATAGCATGAACCAAACTTAAATTCTTGAGATTGGCTCTTTCAACCTTGTTGCAGCATTGGGATGTCGAGGCA
Organism: Vernicia montana; assembly: GCA_949750685.1. Lineage (NCBI taxonomy): Eukaryota > Viridiplantae > Streptophyta > Magnoliopsida > Malpighiales > Euphorbiaceae > Vernicia > Vernicia montana. Next base: position 8,941 of record CATKHJ010296722.1, read on the forward strand.
GAAATGCATATAAGTATTGCACACATGCTCTTTCAACTTTGTTTCAACACAATAATGTCTTAACAAGATCACATAAAAACATATGCACATACATGTATAATTCTTCTCTATAGTGTCATTATTTTTATTTCGCAATATTCTACCTTGTTTCTTTGGTTGTTTATGAGCAAAATGTTTCTCCATTATTTTTTTTTTAATGGGAAACATTTCTCCATTATTAGACCCACCAACCACAAGAATCTAACAAAAAACCAGTAGAAGAAAAAGGGAGAGCAATGGAACTTCAAGCAAAGAACAATAATATCTGTACCCAAAGCCCCAACATGGACCAGTACAACAAGCTTTGGATTTTGAGGTAGTATATTTTTTCTAGTCTACTTGCCTATTTTACAAGATAGTCATAAAATGCAACTAGAAAAATAGAGGTCCATACAATGGTGCCAGAAAGCTGGATTGATGCTTAAACTGATGGGATATTTTGTGGGGGAAAATTTTCAGGGATATCATGCAGGAGTCAATTAAGGGCCATTGCTTAACGCAGGCAAGTGCAAGTTCGTTTTATGTGTTCTGTCGTAGTTTTGTTTTTATTGAAGCATGTATGGGTCACATTTGGTTACTGATGTCAAAGCAGAATAATGGAGGGAAGGAATTGCAGCAGGTTCTACATCCAAAATACACAGAATCTGGCAGATATAAGAAAGAGAAGTTGTGAGTTTTTGTTTTAATGTGGGTTTGATTTTTGACTTTCGTTCTGTTATATTTATTTATTAATAAGTACTTTTTTTGAATAGTGATATGCTTCGTGCAAGACAGAAACAAAAAGTTTCCCTCAGGAACAGAAGCACGGGACTGAATTCTGGTTCAGGAATAGGTGGAAATGGATCACTTTTCCAGTTGCATACAGAAGAACTTGGTGAATCTGTGAGAGTGCATACTTCAGCAAATGACTCAAAGGAACTCATATTACAGAAGCCACTCCTTATGAAACAGAAAATGACTTCAACAGTCCCATTGCTATCCAAACCTTCAAACCAAATTTATAGCCATTTGAATTCTTTTCAGAGTCTTTCTAGCATAACAGATCCTAGAAGATTGAACTACAGGCAAACTAAATTTGGAGGACAATTTACAGGTTTTTCATCCTATCAGGCATCAGGTGCAGGATGTTCCGCTAGGATTAATGTGGGCAGTCGGGGAATTGTTGACTCTGATGTTTCATTGCAGAAGCAGGTATCTTTCTTTTTGTCTCAGGAACTGCTTGGAACAAATTATCTTTTATTCTTTCAAGTCAACTTTTTTCCCCTCAATAAGCAACTACTAAATTACCATGTTATTTATATGCAGAATCCTTCTGCAGTACTTCTAGGAGCCCTGAACTGCTCGAGTAAAAATGTTGATACCATGATGACGCTGATGTCCAACAACTCAAGAAAAAATCAAGGAATGACTGATGTTTGGCTGGAGGAGGAGCTTGATTTTCTTTGGATTGGTGTCCGCAGACATGGACAAGGAAATTGGGAAGCCATGCTGAGAGACCCCTCACTGTCTTTCTCAAAGCATAAAACTAAAGAAGATTTGTCAGAAAGGTGGAAGAAGGAAAGACTTAAAATCTTGAACCATGGAAATTTACCAACTCATGGATCAGCCAGCTTGCTTTCCGGTATGTTCAGGGGTTCAATTGAGCGTAGAAACATTTGCCTTCCAGTAGCTGACACTACCTTGCCATTGTTTAAGGATCAACGGCCTTCAAGTCGGGGAAAGCAAGTTGAACAAAACCTTCTTCTTGGTGGATTGATTAACATTCCCAGAGTGAAAAAAGAAGCAGAAGTAATTGAGGATTCAAGCCAAATTCGCCAGCCTGAAGCAAAAGAAGTGTCTTCTGAGGGCACCATTTCTGATTAAAATCCCATAGCAGCTTTTGTTTACTTGATCTAATAATTTCCGGTACTTTAGGGTTATGAGTTGCATTTCATATCAAAATCCAATGACGTTGAATTGATCGTGTTAATTTAAATTAGCAGCTTCTGCTTCTAAGACGGTAGCTGTTGGTTTTCTTTCCATATCCAAATGAAGACATCGATTTACATGCATGAGATAAAAAAGAGTGGGAACTCTGATCCTATGCAATGATGCTTCCCTCCTTCTGAATTCCATTGTATGAATGCTTGGAGTTGTGATGTTAAGGCCTTTAAAACGTTTGTCTCAAAATGAAAGTGTCGGCAAATTATCAAGGAAAAGAAAATTTGAAAAATATTCCTGATTATTATTGATTTTACATAAAAGGAAACAACGTGTGAGCAAAAAGAAGAATTATTAATTTACATTGAATTCCTACTCTGTCCAAATGAATTGTTTATTCTTCTAAGGGAAAGCTCATAATCCTTATTTGTATGTGCATGATAATTATTCCTTGACTAGGGAAACCAAAAACATGGGAGGGAAAAAGAAAGAATAAAGAGAAGAGGGGAGACAAAATAAGCCACCATTTTTCCTTTTGTTTTCTCTGTGGCACGGATCAGATCTGCCCTACATTGCTAATCTGTTTCTACATAAAAACATTCACTCATTTCAAATGATTTCTAAAACAATGCTTGTACTTAATCACCCACCGGGCCACCGCAACTTGAAGGATGGGGCAACACTATTTGTCAGCTCACAAGATGGTGCAGTTTCCTGGATCCCTATAGAGACAAAGATGAATTCATCAATCATATGGACTCTGTCTTATAAATAATTGCACATATAAATGAGTTAGAGATTACTTCTTTATATCTTCATAATTGCCCAAAGCTTGCTCAAATTTAAGCCAAAGTGGACCAGTCTCCTGAAGATTCACATTCTTTGGCCCAGCAAGATAAGCCTGAACAACAAACTGTGGATTTCTTTCCCTGTTTTAAACCCCCCATATTAGATAAAATGCCTTCCTCTAAACTTAACTCCATTGACACCACATAAAGGATATTTTACATGGTGAAGAAACATACCTCCTTTCATATTCTGATAAAAAAGCCAAGTAGGCCGCACCAAAGTACATGGACACAAATGGCTTCGTTAGATCATCAACAGAGTCAACTCTGTAAGCCCTATAACCCAATTCCCTAAGCACAAGGAGAAAATGCAAGAACATTTCAGCCTTAAGGATAACTGGAAAAAAAAAAAAAAAAAAACCACTTACATAATGGAAAATAAAATTTATATTAAATGACTTTTAGTTTAAAAGAAGTCATATTTTTCTAGTTTTGCAATCAAAAGATTTTACTGTAAGTATGATTGATTTTTCCAAAAAGCATCTTTACAAACTAGAATAGCAAATTCATCAGTTGCAGTATTCACATACGTGTAAAGCCAGAAAGCTGTAGAGTAGTCAATTCCCATTAATCCAGTTCGTGGTCCAACTCCATTCACAAAACGGAAACTAACCATCTCAACAAGAGCACAGAGGACTGACTGTGCCAAAGAAAAAACAAGTGGTAAAACCCAAAGAATTGGACATAACAGAGAAGAGGGAGGACAAATAAAGAAAAGGAAGCACAAATTAGCCTTGTGATAGTGTCTAATCGCAGAAAAAGATAGCTTTTTATCACCAAATGTATGTAAGCTTGGGAAACAAATAATAATTAGTAGGTAAGGTATATACTTACTGGTTTAACTCCCCTCGTACTGAAGTGCTTTGAAAGAATTACTTGTGCAACTGCCTGCATGAGGTATATTTGGTGAGTTGAGAAAAGAGAAAAATAAGGACTATATAGCAAGAATTTGCATTATAAATCTACAATAACAGCAATAATTTGAAGGAACACTCATGTCTATTGTTTCATACCTTCACTTCTACCCGTGAAAGATACGGTCTCTTGTCCTTATCATGTGAAAAGCGCACCTTTCCACGTTTTTCTCCCGATTTCGTCCACTCTTTAGAAACATCAGAATTATTCCACATCTCTAGCATGTCTTCTGGAGAAGCTCTAGAGTCCCAATATTCATAATCACCACCTGTTCCCTCAAAGAGTTAAAAGTAACAAAATAAGGAACTTGTCCAAGATGCCAGTTTAAGGGGAAAAAATAAATTCCAAATGTAAAAAAATAATCAAATAGTTCCTTTTCAACATAAGACTGTTAAGACATGTTTGTCGGTAATAGTTTCAGGATCCTAAAGATTAATGCAAATGATTTAAATGCTTATCAATGTACTATTGATGTAGTTATTGATTATGCAAAGTTCAGATCATTAATAATAATGAAAAAACTTAATCGTTAAAAGTTTTCAGTGGGTAAACAACAACCTGTGTTTTGTGAAGACGATGCTGCTGTGTTATGTGAAGCAGATATAGCTGGTGCAGCAAAAGCAAAAGAATTGTCTACTGAAGGACCTTCCTCAACAAATCTTCTGTAAAAAAAGTGATTCAGCGGCAATCAATTTCAAATATCATGTATCTATTCTCTTAAGATGATTCCTGTTAGATTTTGCAAGGAACAAGTATGACATAATAAAAAACTATCATCAAGGAGTGCGAACAACCACCTGGATGGTAGACTTTCCTTGACTGAAAGGTACCGCTTCCAATACTGCAAAGTTGACTTGTGAGTTGCCTTTTTTGTACCACCTTTGTATGCCCTAACTACAAACTCTTCACTTCTTTCTCTGCAAGAGAGGCTCTAAATGTTGATACTCCCAAGTCCCAAATTAATTAAACTCAAAATAGCTTTGTCAATTAGTTGAGAACAAAATTTAGCTTGTAGACAAAGAATTACTGATAAAGCAACAAAAAACAATAGATGCAAAATGGAACAAATGATGTCTATAGTTGACAACTTACTGTTGCTGAAAATTTGATAACCATTTGAGGTAAGCAGCCCCAAAATATACACTTACAAAAGGCCTATATAGAATGTCTGGATTTCCTTCTCCTCCATATACTCGGTAGCCTGAATCTCTGTGAACAAGTTGCAGTTACAACTTCATACAGCCAGAAAAAAAAGTAACAGTAAAAACCTACATGAGGAGTTATGTGCTGAAAAGGGGATCAGAACATGTATTTGATACCTTATAAGCCAATCAACTGTTGCTGGTAAAAGTTGCATGATTCCGACAGTGGTCTGCTTAGTTTTTTTATCATATTTTGCAGCAAGAAGCTGCCTATCACTTGCTAGTTCAGCAACAGCACAGAGCATATCCTGTACAAGTAGGGGAAGAATGGAAAATGGAATCATTTATTAAGATTACCAAATTGAAATTACTGAATCATGAAATTTCTACAGGAACAAATGTGTTAGCTGAGAACCAATTAATAATTGATCAACTCATTTTCTAGTCCCTAAATCAACAGCATACATTAAGCTTGGTAGAGCTCAGATAGAATGTCAACTTTTCTCTATTAGCAGAGTATTATTATTATTATTATTATTATTATTTTTCAATCATGTAAAAAGACTATGGTTTCAAGAAAGTTTCAGTAGAATATTCAGGATGCATTATCAAGATCCAATTAAGTGTAAAAGTAGTTTGACATAACAGATTACAGTTATGATGTCTAAAAATTGAAACATATGGAAGAGTTGCATCTTAATAAAAATGAACATACCGGAAGAATTTGTGAACCAAAATGTCTGCGGACAATAATGTCAGCAACAGCCTGAAAGAATACCATATGATACAATGCAAAATTAAAAAATGAGATCAAAATGAAATGGCTTGTATTTAATAATCTGCTGGTCAAATTTAAAAAAGTTGAACTAATTACTTCAACTTCTTGAGAAATCAAATGATGAGAATGACAAAAATTGAAATTAAATCGTTCATTCAATTGCGTGGTTTCATACCTGAGGAGTTGTTAGACATTCAAATTTAAAGAAAAATGTCCACAGAAAGTATTAACATTTCAATTTCGTAAGGGCGACACAAAGCAACTACGGTTGCCTTTAGAGGAAATGATGAACAGTTTAGAATACCTTCATCTCAGTTTGTGTTAAATAAGGTTGTCCTTCTGGATCCCGTGAAAGGTGAACTTTCTGTCCTTTAGTCTCTCCAGCATCTAACCATTCAGTGCTCACTTCAGGTGAGCGCCACATTGCTTCCATGTCGGTTGGTTCAACGCACTCATCCCAATATTTAAAGCTGATGCCCATCCTGAAGAGTGTTCTCTAGGATGTGTCTATCAACAAAGAGGATTAATTTCAAGGTGCAGCAGTTAGTTCATCAAGAAGTGATATGTATATTGGCATGGAAAAAAAGAAATTTCCTAAACTATATTTGCTTCAAAAATATATTCACCCACCACCACCCATCTCAATGAACAGCTATCCTTAAGAACCAATACAAGAAAAAGACCAAAAACTTGATAAGCAGCAATAATTTCTAATAGAGATCAATGCTCCAAAATCAAAATATACTAAATAGCCAATTCATACTCATTATTAATTCATATATCTCTAGCCTCTAGGAAAGAACAAAAGATAATACATGAACATGCTATAGAAAACAATGTGATTTCAAAAGCCCTTATTTTTCCTTTCTTTTTCAGAGATCTCAATCATGCCTCTGTTTGAAGGAAACAAAATCAAATCTCCCCTTTCCATGTGATTAAATCCAAAAGAAAATTGTCAGAGGATCTGGTAGTAAAATTCACGGGTTGAACCAATCATAAACGTGAGATGAGGTGCACTGAATGATTCCTCATTAAATTGAATATACCAGGAATCTATAAATCGAAAATTCACGAATTCAAATCAATCTTTTTCAAAATTCACCAGGATTCGGATTATTTATTATTAAATATTATTTCCTCTGCGTTGGATTAATCCAAATTCTCTTATCAATTTTCAAAATTCAACAAACACACCAACACTAAATATTAAAAAAAGAAAAGAAGGGAGAAAAATTATATAGATAGATACCAGCTTGGTGGATGGTGGCAGATTTGCTCTGTTTTATCCTCTTGTCGTGAGAAACTAAGAACGAAGAGAAGGGAAGGTAAGGAAATGGGTTTGTCCTTCTGGGAGTAATAGTGGGTGAGAATTGAGATAATGAAAGAGAAAGGATATATCTATGAAAGGAGCCAAGGTAGACCATTGTCGACGGGAAACAGAGTTATTTTCTGGTGGCAAGCCAATTGTGTTTGTTGCAGAGGTTGTCTGATAGAATGACACCTGGCAAATGCCACGCTGTTTCTTTCTCTCTCTCTCCATCTCTGGTGAGATGGCAAAGTCTCCTGGTCAGATTTTTCATTTCCCATGCTCTGCTTAAAATCACATCGCATCCCTGTTTGCCTCCTGTTGTAATTTCAAAGAAAGTGTATAATTGGTAAGTGAACGACCTGTCGTTCGTTTCTTTTTTAAAAAGTTTGTCAACAAAGTGTGTTCCAAGTTCCAACCTGTACAAAAAACAAAAAAGGATCTGCCATTTGGCTTCAATTGCACGACTTGCCGCTCATGTCTTAACTTTACCATGGCTTGTCGTTTGCCTTTCCAGATCCCAACCATATCATGTTTGACGTCATAAATACTTATACCACCAATTATTTGGCGTAGAGTGAATGCCTTGTCTTGGTGTTCTTTGTCCAAAAAAAAAAAAAAAAAAGGGGTGAACGCCTTGTCCTTTTATATATATATATTTCCAATTGAATAATTGCTTGAATTTTACAATTTTAATATAATGCCTCGTAACTTTTACTTTTTTTTTTTTTTTTTTTTTTCTTCGTGAACATCCTTACCCTGCATATAGGGTTTCATTATGGGGTAATTTTTTATGACTTACGCCACCGGCAAGACTACCTCATCTTTTATTTTTCTCTCTCTTTCATTAGTGTTTCTCTATCTTTTGTTGTCTATAATAATTGTTTTCTCTCTCTTGTTTGATGGATTTTGATGCCCTTCTAGATTAGGCCAGAAGACGTCTTTTGGGGTATTTACCACGGCAATTCTATCCGGCTCTTTCACTGAATCATTGTCATCTCTGTTGTGTTTGGTTGTGGTGACAGTAAGAAGAGGGAAGGGTTGGCTAGATCTGGCCATGGGATTTTGCGATCGTTGCTCTTCCTTTTTTATCTATTTTTTGGATTGCGTTCCTTAGCCATTGACAGATGTTTGAAGCCCTTGTGGCGTTGGCTGTTCAGCAGGAGGGTTTGGGAGCTCTGTCAAGTGAACCCTGCTTCTTATCTTATTATGTAGGGAAGGGCATATTTGAAAGCTCGTTGGTGCAATGTCTTTGAGGATGGTTCAATCGCGATTCCCCTTCTGGTAGTGGTAACATTGCACTTCCAGCTTCAAGCGGCGGCCATAGAGTTTATGCTAAAGGAGACTTCTGGAAGAGGACAAGTGTACCAAGGACAAATGCGGTATTTGGCCTGGTGGTTAAGCCGATGGTCATATTTCCTCACAGCTTCTTGGGTTGTGTATGTTGGATTGGGCTCTAAGCCTATTTGTAAAAACCCTATCAAGTGTATTCTATTTAAAATGAGTGTTGTAATAGCTGGGCCTCCCCCATTTGTATCACTTGATGTACTGACTTGAGCTTTATGCCCTTTTTAATGCTAGCCAATTTTCTTCTTTAGGCCAAAAAAAAAAAAAAAAAAATTGAATAGAAAAATTTTAATATTATCAAATGTTTAATCTTTGCTATCATCCTTATAATAGTCACTCTTATCTAAACCTAATTTCATGTTTAAATTGAATCAATCAAGTTTAAGTTTAAATTTGAGTTAGTAAATCCAAATTTCATTTTTAATTTGAGGTTTTGATCTTTATAAATCATATATGTACTTACGGTTAGATTATATTTAGAGTATAAATTTAAAATTAAATTTAATAAAATAAGAATAATTAATTTAGAGAAATATTATTATCTTTTATAAATTAAAGCAAAATCTAATTACAATTATATTCTAATCCAATATAAATCTACATAAATCAAAAATTATAAACAAACAAGAATTTGAGAAATAACCACAAATAATATGAAACAAGTAAAACTTTTTTTTTAGGAATAAGTAAAACTTACATATGTGTATTTTATATTTGTAGTATTAATAGATTTACATAAAATGAGTGTAAGGTTCCTGCATTGCCAAACCTCTCTCTAGAAGTTTGTTTTCTTGGTTTAGGTTTTTAGCAAGGGGTTTTTTTGGCAGCTTTGACCACCAAAGGAAAATTCCTCTTTTCTCTTGTCTCCAATTTTATTATGTTCTAGTACTAGGTTTTTGCTTAAATAATTGGTTTTTTACCATGAATTTTATGTCGTCTGTGCTTTCCGTCTGGATCGGGCCTATAATATTTTGGAGCTGATTCATTTATGGCATCTCTGCCGTTTTGCCTATCGGCCTTTTAACCGGAAAACCCTCACTTTTTGGTTATTCAGGTATGGTGACTAGTGGAAGGGGGAAATGATGGCTAACTTTGGCTTTAAGATCTCTAGATTTGTGCTTGTGGTTTATGATCTAACTTATAGTGAGAGATCCTTGGCCCTCGATAGTGGACTGAAACTCTCACGGTAGCGATGGTCATCCAATAGATGGGTCATCCAATATGGTGTTAGGCAATGATGTGTGCATGAAGCCCATTGATACAAATCTTTAGGGGAAGGTTCAGACACGATACCTCTTCTGGTGGAGGTTCTATCGCACTCTCAATTGCGTATGACGGCAATAGAGGTTGGTCTGATGAAGTGCTCTGGAATAATGCAGAAAAATTATGGGCAATTGTGGAAATCAACTTATTTCCTAGGTCTATGGGCTTTGTTTGTTGGTGTGGGCTTCAAGCCCAAGTATAAAAATTCTTTTATAGGTAGTTGTATTGGACTCTTAGTCCTTTTCTATGTTTAAGTTGTTTTTCATAGACTTTCTTAATATGTAATTATTGTTGTTATGATTTAAGCTCTATGCCCCTTAAATGCTAGCATATTTACTTCATTGGGAAAAAAAAACAAAAAAAAGGTTCCTGTGTTGATAAAAGCTAATGAAAAAAAATTCATTGCATCATAATTGTACTGCTAGAGAAACATATATAATTTTTGTACTTATTTACCATTGAACATCCATTAAGGCCTGACTCCTGAGCCTTTATTTGGTATCAATTTTTTTTTTTTGGTGAATAAAGGATGAAATAGAAACGAAACTAACTACACTCAAAGACTATTGCCGAGATCAACTTCAGCAACATCATTTGCAATAAGCTTCTCTAGCTTTGTTGATGGAGTATTGACACTTGAGATTCCTATGGGTTCCTTCAAGGCTTGCTTGGCCAAGTAATCCGCACACTTGTTTGCCTTTCTTGGAGTATACTGCATGTCAATCCCCCATGCCCTTTGCAACAAGTCTCTGATGCTGAGAACAATAAAGCGATGAGAGGTGGGAGCTGTCTCTGAATCCATAATTAACTTAATAGCAGCTTGCAAATCCAAAGCCACCTTGATTCTGCGAAAATTCCTCGCCCATGCAAGACTCAAATTCCATAATGCCTCCTCCAGAGGTAAGCAAAACCGAACCAAAATCGAAAAATTGAGTTCGGTTTAGTTTTTTGAGTGGTTCGGTTTGTTTTTTAAAATAGAAAATCGAATTAAATTTCGGTTTAGTTTTTACCAAAAAAATTTAGTTTGAACCGAACAGACCGAAATTTTCATATATATATATATATATATATATATATATATATATATATATATATAACAGTGAAACTAAAAAACCGAACTAAATTTTTTCGGTTCGATTTTCATTATAAATTCGATTCGATTTTATAAAAATATAATTTTGATTATTTTAGTTCGATTCGATTTTGAACTAAACCGACCGAATGCTCACCCCTAACCTCCCCTTCCATTTCATAAATTCCTCATTCGTATGACTTGCTAAAACTTATCGACAAAGGACAAATCTGTCAATCGCTTGAATAACACAAATTTAATTGAAAAAAATTCAAAAAAAGTATCATGTGATTTTACGCATTTACAAATATGAGTGTGTGAATTTTTTTTTTACAAATTGAAGTATGTAGTTTACTCCGTTAGTATATGTAAAGTTTAATGTCCAACTCTATCAATTTCATGCTAACATGACATTATTCGAAATAAATTTTATAATATTTTATAGAATTCATTTGTTTTAAACGGATGTGTATCCATATTAAATTGATTTCATTTATACTATGGGGATGGGATATATATATATATATATATATATATATATATATATTTTGGTGGGGGGATAGTATGAATAAGGTGCTTACAGAATTTGTTGCTTAAAATAGAACTACATGATATCCTTTTCCTATTTGATTTAATTATCATTGTAATACATGATACAATTATTCTTGATATTATATTTTGAAAAAAATAAAAGCTTTCACCAAATTTTAGGATCTCTTTAGTTTCGCAGTAGCAATCAGCGATTAGCGATTTCAATTAATTATAGAGTGTTTTGTAATTAAGTAGTTGAAGCTAAATTTATATTGTAAAATGACAAATAAGAATATCATTTTTATATATTTTGATGAATTTTAATTATATGCAAATTGATAATTTAACATTATACATAAAATATATTAATAAAAAAAATTACACATTTTAATTAATTTATATTTAATTATATGAATGCATATAATTATTAAAATGTTTAAAAATTAAAATAATGATATATATAGTAGTAAGTATTTTCATAATTATTTTAAATTTTAATTATATTTTTTAATAAAAGTTACAAATTATAACTTTTGATATAGTTTTTAGTTATAATTTCAAAAGTTAGTGATTGAAAATTCAACCGCGCATTTTTAATTTATTTTTTTTATCAAATATTATGTACCAGTATTTGAATGTTCAAATATTGACGGCTGGGTTTCAAAAGTTAAACCAAATAACATTTAATTAGCTGCAATTGATAATGTTTTCCTTCTTAAATGATGGTCGGAATTGAATTTAAAAAAATATTAAATTTTTAAAAATTTAACCTATTCGACAGACAATTGTGTTCATAAATTGAAGACCGTTGTCAAATCCACAAACATGTATGCTCCCTCCACTTTGTAAATATCTACTAGCAAAAGACAAATATGTCCTAAAAAGTTAAAACAATTAAGTATTTAATTATCACCTTTATTATAATGTATATATAAGAATCCAAGCGAGTGAAACTCAAAAGATAAAAATATAATTAGTATATACCTTATAATATGCGAAAATTAATAAAGCGTCAAAGGTTAGATATAAGGTGTTAGGACCACGTGCAGAAATGGATCTGTTCGGAACTACCCACTCACTGTCCGCTACCACTTTCTCCTTCTCAATCTGCCCATGGAAAGTTTGAAAAAAAAAAAAAGAGGGAGACACGTGATCGTGATGCGTTGGATTCAAGCTGCTATGGTCTTTGGCCCAATTATAGATTGGACCGTCCCCACTTCGAATGGACCGACCAACTATTCAACCCCCTACGGTTTGGGTCTCTGCAGTTTGTCAGATCTCATTATCTCAGATTCTCACCAGTCACCACCACCATCACTGATTTTCCTTTTTTACATCACAATGGGTAAATACAATTATGTTTTATTAAAATAGCGTTTGGCAACCGAAAATATAATTCAAATTTAGACTATATTTATTTTGTGAAAAATAATTTATTTTTAATGGTAAAGTTAAAAATTTTATTCAGTTGAGTCATGTAACACTAAATTCATTTTAATATAAATAAGTTACAAATTTACATTTATTTTTGTATGAATAAAAATTCAAAGTTCATATCATTAATAATATAAAATTATATTATATTTAAATTAAATTATGTTAAAATTGATAGAATTTATAAATAAATTATAAATTAACAATATTAAAAATAATTCATATTTAATATATAAAAATAACATTAGAATTCATTCATAAATAAATTTTTTAAAAACTTTATTTATATATCAAATGGATTTCATATTGCTTTATTTCAAATATAATATAGTATTTTTTTATTTTAAAGAAATTTAGTATTTTTCATATTTGATTCAAAGTGATGTACAAAATAAAGTAAAGATAAAAAATTTTAAAATATATTTTTTATTTTTTGAAATGATCCTTAAAATTATTATATAAATTTAATGTCACGCTTGAAATAAATATATTTTTACTCAAAAATTAAAAAGAAGTAAATTAACAATTTAAATGAGATCACGACATAATTTCGAGTAAGAAGAAAACTTAAGATACATATAATTTTTAAAAATTAAAAGTTTAGATTCAAAAATTAAAAATCAAATAAAGTTGAAGGACATTAACAATTTTTATGAGTCAAAATATATATTTTAGGATAACAAAATATAAATTTTATAAAAAGTTTAGGAGTTTAAAATATTTTTGTGGAGTCGTATTTTAACAATTTTAGTGAGGTTGTTTTAAAAATTTTAGTGGGGTCATTGCTTAAAATATATATAAATTAGCAGAATCATTCAAAATTTTTGTGGGTCACGTGACCCTACTCAACAACACATGCCTCTTTCATGTTTGTCTTTGGAAAATATTTTTTAAAAAATAATTTTATGTTATTTGATTATAATATTAAAAACAGTGTTTTGAAAATCGGACCGGACCGATCAGTCAGATCGATTCAATTGAAAATCGGCTATTGGTCTGGTCCGGTAAGGTAAAAAACTAGATCTTACAATGTGACGCTATTTTAGCATAAAAAAATAAAAATAGAAGAAAAAAAAATAGCCGATCGGATCGGCGAACCGAACCGGTCGGATCAGGAATAGGTGATCTGACCGGTTCGATCACCAGTCCGATTTTTTAAAACACTGATTAAAAATTATTAAATATGAAAAAAAATACATAAAAATAATAAATTTAATGGTCGCTGGTGATCGGTGGTATAAAAATAATAAATTTGATGGTCGCCGGTGATCGGTGGTGGCTGTCGGTGATTTGTTGCATCTGGCGATGGTTGTCGGTAGTAAGTATCGATGAATAAATTTATATTTATATATTTTTCTTTCATTATAATAAGTTTATCAAAATTTGAAAAATGACTTTCCGTTTTAAAAAAATGAAATCATTTTTCTTAAAAATTGCTTAATTTTTAATTGATTATAAAAATATTTTTCGTTAATTAGTTTTTAAAAAATATAAAAAATGTATTTCAAAAAATATTTTTTGCGAAACAAACGGAACCTTATATTAAACTATTTTGAATTGTAATCAGGGACAGAACTAAACTTCAAAGTTTAGAAGGACTAAAAATAGTCATGAACAAAAAAAAAAATCAAGTTTATAAGGTTAATGTAAAAAAATTTAGATTTTTTAATATTATTATTATATTGTAAAATTTTTATTTATATATAAATATAATAATATATTGATAACAAATAAAATCTTAAAAAATTTAGAGTAAATCTATATATATTTTAAGGAAATAATTAAGAAATATACATGTAATAGACAAAAATTTAAAAATTTGGAGGGTCTAAATGTATATATTTTTAAAAATATATAGCCTAAAATAAAAATTTTAAAATTTTGAGGATCAATGTAATATATTTTTAAAATATATATTAAAAGTATATAGATATAAAAGTTAATTTTGAGAAGTTTGAGGGCCAAAGCTTCCATCTAGTTTCCTTGTGATGTTTGAAATATGTAATGAAATTAAAACTGAAAATTCAACACCAACCCCATGAAATTGAAAATTTATTGAGTGCTAATTTAAGAATTATATATAACTTTTAGTCCTTCAATATATATATACATATATAATATTAATATTTAGATATACCAATGCAATACTAAAATACTTAATAAGTTAATATTATACATTATTCAAATGATGAAATAAATTATATTTTATTGATTTTACTATCTTATTATTTATTAATTTTTAATATATACAAATTAATAAATTAATTTTGCATTATTTAATATTAAATATGTAATACAATATTTAACATAAGATAGATTTTAAAGCCTTAGTTATGGAGTTAATTTTATTTGGATATATTTGTAATATTTGTGAAAATATTCTCAGCAACGTAACAAATAGGCAAAAAAGGGTAATATTCGGGTGATGGCAAATTAACGCAATTTATTTGGTCCATCCGATCCGCGTGTGTGAATCAATTTTTATTCATATATGCTTTTCCCTAATGGAGAGAGATTTTATTTTTCTAGTGTGTATATATATATATATATACATTCTTAATTAACATGAAATTACTTATTATTTTAGCACAATATTTTTTAATCTAAAATTCTCAATTTTAAAAGTAAAAAATATATTGTGAACAAATATTAGTATACATTGAAATATCACTAGAAAATAAAAACTATTGAATGAGATTTTTATTTACATAAAATATTAATTGGATGAGTTATAAAATGAAATTAAATATTTATCATTCTTGTTATAACTATTTCCAATTTAATATAATTGGATTTAAACTTTAAATTTTTAAGAAAATAACTCAAATTTTAGCTAGTGGACCAAATTGTCAGCTAATTGATTTTTTTTTTTTTTAATTTATCAAATAAATACCTCAAGTTTTTCTAATCATGAAAATTTTTACCAATTTGTTGAGAAATTTAAAAGGAAATTTCATATATTTATTCATTATTTTATAATTCAACTATTAGGACCAAATTAGTTAATTATTTTATTTAGCTTAGATAATTTATCTAGAAACGAAAACTACCAAAAATTGTTTAAAAGACAAATACTCGAGCAATCCAATAAATGTAATTACCTTGGCAAAAAAAAAAAAAAAAAAAAATCTCCCAAATATAATATGGATGTTATTTATATTTATATTATATTTAATAGACCGTAATATAATATAATATAATATAATTAAATATATTTTTAATATAAATATTAAAGATTATTAGGGTAAGATGCGAGCATAATAATTTTTTTAAATATTATGTTAAAAATATATTTAATTATACTATATTATATAGTCTTAAATTTTCATCTAAATTTGGATGTAAGTTAAAGTCAATGTTGCAAAATTTTTAACCGAACAAATGTCAGACACATAAACTGTAGGCAAAAGCCAAAGAACCCTAACCGCAAACGTGGCACCAGCCGACCAGGTGGGACCGAATTTAAAATCTTAAAAAAGAAAAGGATCAAAAAAAAAAAAGGCCCAGACTGGTCTTACGTGGCTTTCGAGGACGTGGCAAGAATTTTCCTCTCAGCTTTGGCATTACACGACAAACTCACCTACGTGATTAACACAGTCGCTCTAGTTGAAAGTTGTAGCAGAACTACCATACAAACATGCTCATAAACATATTATGAACTCACTCTATCATTTTAAAACACGAATGAAACTAATTTTATTAATAGGATGATGTACGGGTAAGCAAGAAGAGCTCACAAGGGCTACCAAGAGACCGGTCTCATAGTAGCATAACTTAGTTTGTTGTAATTGTAAAATTTTTACACGTACAGAAAGTGAGCCAGCCATCACCACGCCCTTCATAAGAAACTCCGCTTTTATATATATTAAAAAAAAAAAAAAAAAAAAAACAGCTTCTCTTTCTTTCTTTCTGTTTGCTTTTAAAAACAGAAAAAAATATTCATTTCATTTCGGCCTCTGCCTACTCCTAACAGCCGCACGCAACCAAAAAAGCAGCCTCTCTCTCTTATCTTCTACTATTTTTTAGGGTTTTTGCGGGAAGAGCTCGGTCTGTGACTGACTGCAATGGCTTTCTCCAGTCTTCTCAGATCTACAGTTACTGCTCCTCTGATCGAGGCTTCTCGCGCCGAGTTCTCTCCCTCATCGTCCGATCGATTTAAGGTTTCACTTTCCCGTGATCGGAAACTTTTATTGAAACATGTTTTATTTTTTAGAACTTTGCTTTCATCTTTGGTTTGTATTGATTTTTGTTTGTTGGTTTTATAATTTATTTAGACACTCTCTTGCTTAATTTGTTTGCTGAGAGAAATGGATTATGAGAAACTAAAAATGGAAATACGAGTTTTATTTTTATTTTTTTTTTGGTGTGGAAAAAGGAAATGAAAGCTGATTAATTAGAAATATTGAAGAAATAATGATATATTTTTGTTCTACATTTTTTCATTTTAAAATTCCAAAGAGCAATATGTTTTATATTGCTTTCCTTTTTTTATTCTTTATTGGTTTTGTTTTCCTTTTGGTTTTCTTCTGGTGGTGCAAATATATATATTTATACTCCTACTCTGGCCTTCTGTTTGGTTCGATAAGAAAACATAGGAAAGTAAAACAGAGCTTATGCAGATCAGCAAAATAGTAGTCCTAGGGTAACTTAAATGCCTTTTTATCTTAACTAATATGAATTTTGCAGTTTCTGCTATTTAATTCTTATTATTTATTTATTTATGGCTGGTTGTTGGTTTTTTATGTGGATTTTGTTTAGATTTTCGCTCTTCCTTTTGAAATTTCTCAACCAAATGTGAATTTATTAGTTTTTTTTTATTTATAAATATTTATAGAAATCAATATATAAATAACTGGGAGCATTATTTAGTGCACCAGGATCACTAACTGATTTGAGTGTACCATTTATTACGTTTTAAAATATTTATTTTAATACCACTCTTGTAATATTCAGGTTTCAAGCGTTAATGTCAACCGTGATCTAAAACCTTCAAAGAGTATTTTTGGCACTTCACTTCCAACTGGGTCTTCTTCCTTACAGTTGAGTCACCCAATACTTGAGTATTTCAGTGACATACATGCACTATACTATGTATTTCTTGATGTTTATACATTTTTGGTTTCTTATTACTCTTTTTTAAACTGGGCTGAGACATTTTGAATCATTCAGGAAATGCTGCACACGAAGTATCCAACCCACAAAGGCCACAGCAACCGAAATGCCTCCCACCATCCTGAGTGAGAATTCTTAGTTTTGCAGGCTGTGTTGTCTTTTATCAAACTTGGTTGGGACTTGGGATGTGCATTTACTGACAAGCTTCTTTTTTTTTTTTTTTTTTAATTTCTGCTTTGTTTAGAATCACGGAGTGATGGGAGGACAAAGATTGGAATCAATGGTATGTTTCCTGAATATTAATTGAATTTTTGCTTTGTTTTGCTTTTCTATTCAGGCAGGTGAATATTAATGAAAAAGGATGAATATCAAAAGAGAATTTATCAAAAAATATTTGATAAAAAAAGTCATAAAAGAATGGCTAAGAATGGTAGATGCTATCTGTTTCATTTATCAATTTTTTTTTTCCTTTGGTTGATTGAGAATATAATTTTGGCTGTGCATAGAAACTAGCTCAAGTAATCGGCACAAGAGGTGGCAAATTAACGCTTTTGTTTTCTAAATGAGTGTGCAAAACATAATTTGGTCTACATTTTACCAGATTTTGTTCTTGTTGCATTTTTAAATGAGGTTTTTTTTTTTGTGGTTGACTGTAATAGTAACACATTTTTATGCTGGACTGTTGCAGGCTTTGGTCGCATTGGAAGATTGGTGTTGAGAATTGCAACTTTCAGGGATGATATTGATGTGGTGGCAGTCAATGATCCTTTCATTGATACTAAGTACATGGTAAGGATGTGCTACCATAGATTTCATCATTGCAAATGTTGTACATGATTTAATTCATAGTCGTGTTTGTGTAGATCATAGCTCTTTTTTTTATTTTAACACCAGACCTTATTGTCAACCTTTTCTGATCGCCATTCTCTCAGAATCTATCCCAGTAGTAGTGTGTGCGTGAGAGTTAAGCATTGCATGCTTTAAGGGTCAGTAGGGTGTTCAAAGATTTGACTCCATCTTGCTAGCAAAGGAAAAAGAAAGATGAAAAAGGTTTAAAGGTTGTTGCATATGCTTTTTGTACGCTCTGTTTCTACATGTGTAGAATGTCGTTATTATTTGTCATTTAAGCATGGTGTTTTTACCGGTGCCACACTTGGGATGAGATAATCTTTTGGAATGACTTAGGTTGGTGTTTTCTTTGCTTGGTTTCCACTGAGTTCATTAATGTGGTGTCAAATGTCTCTATGAAGTTACTGTATGGCATTTTTTTGTCTACTCTGTAAATTTATATATATCAACATTTATTGGTTTAATGCATCCAAATGCAATTTTTTTTTTCCTGCTCTATAGAAAAAGTGGATTATTCAATTTGGAAAGGGATGGTTGTGATTCACTTTCTTTTGTTGCATCTTATCCAGGCTTACATGTTCAAATATGATTCTACTCATGGAGGTTTCAAGGGATCCCTCAAGGTTTTGGACGAGTCCACCTTGGAAATCAATGGGAAACAAATCAAAGTTTCAAGCAAAAGGTAGCAATTTTTTGTCATCCATCTATCTAGGACAAAAGCTTACAGTGGATGTGTTTCTTGGTATCTTGAACCAGATGGCAATAGAAACCTTGTCAGGGCTTTTGTTGCAATATGTGCCCTTTAAGCTAACTACCAAACTAATCTCTATCCAGGGACCCAGCAGAGATTCCTTGGGGTGATTATGGAGCTGAGTACGTTGTTGAATCTTCTGGGGTTTTCACTACAATTGATAAGGCTTCAGCTCACAAGAAGGTTTGTATAAACCACTAATGAGTTGTTACCCCTCCTTTCTCTTTCATACAGAGTCACACCTCAAGATGAGCTTTTTTTTTTTTTCCTTCTACTTTGCTCTGCAGGGTGGAGCCAAGAAAGTTGTCATATCAGCTCCCTCTGGTGATGCACCAATGTTTGTGGTTGGAGTGAATGAGAAGACATACAAGCCAAACATGGATGTTGTTTCTAATGCAAGCTGTACCACCAATTGTCTTGCTCCTCTTGCTAAGGTCTGATCACCATCCTGAGATTTGAAGACTTGTTGCTCATTGGGTCAGTTTTGTTAGATTAGCTATTATTATTTTTTAAGTCATTTGGTAAGGGCTACTCTGGACAGATATGTAGATATGTCTAATTTGTTTATTTATATGATAATCTATTACATCTAATCAGTTAGCTCCTCATCCTCTTTTTGTTTGTCTTTGTTTCTTTTATTTTTCTTTCCTCTGGAGTTGATGTGTGAGTAGTTGCTCCATCTCTTCATGTATCTCACATTCTATGATTTTATTTTACAGGTTGTTCATGAGGAATTTGGTATTATTGAAGGTTTAATGACAACTGTCCATGCAACTACAGGTCTCTCTTCTCTCTCTCTCTCAATCTCTCCATCTTACATGCATACACATGGCACACGTGCAAGTTCATGGGCTTGATGAACACATCATGATCAGCGAGTGTGTAACATGGTTATGATCTTTGCTGTTCAGCAACACAAAAGACTGTAGATGGCCCATCAATGAAGGATTGGCGTGGTGGCCGTGGAGCAGGACAAAATATCATTCCTAGTTCCACTGGTGCTGCAAAGGTATGATCTTATGAGATCGAATTTCTAGACACGGGAGAACTTGAGTGACATGGATTTGTTGTTTGGTAAAGAATTCAGACAATAATTTTATGCTTTGCTATTGTAGGCTGTTGGAAAAGTTCTTCCTGAACTCAATGGAAAACTCACTGGAATGGCCTTCCGTGTCCCAACACCTAATGTTTCTGTTGTGGACTTAACTTGTCGACTTAAGAAGAGAGCATCTTATGAAGATGTCAAAGCAGCTATCAAGTATGTCTTCTGTTATGGATATTATTTGTTTCTCTTGTTTATTTTATTTTATTTTATTTTTTGTGGGTGGTGGGGGTGTTGGGGCCCTTGGCTAGTTTTGGTTCTTCTAATTTCTTTTGAAGTCTATATTATATTTTAGGCAATGACTAAGTTACATTCTGATCTTCAAATAAAGGTATGCTTCAGAGGGGTACATGAAAGGCATTCTTGGATATACTGATGAGGATGTTGTCTCTAATGATTTTGTTGGTGACTCAAGGTCTGTCTCTCTCTCTCTCTCTCCCTCACTTTGTGTGTGTGTGTATATACGTTTGTGGTATGCTGCTCCTTTTCAAACAATAATAAATTATCTGCAATATTTGTGTATGTGTGTGTTTTTGTATCTGAAGATCATTAGGCAATATATTATGTTTTAAAATTATCTTTCTGGTTTTTTTTAAGTTGAGAATGCTTGGTTTGTAGGCTGATTTTTGTTGGTTGTGTTTTCTTGCTGATGTGGTGAATGTCATATGCAAAACTGTTTCTTTGGTTGGGTAATTTGAGAAACCATGTGGTGTATATAAGCTGGTTTGCCTGGAATGGCCACTTGTTGTGTCCTGAGACCTATGCTTTGTCATCTCATCAGATTAAAATGAATGATAGGATTTCAAATGGATCTCTATAATGGTGTTGATCATTTTAATGGACTTGTATCACTCTAGGTCAAGCATATTTGATGCCAAGGCTGGGATAGGGTTGAGTGACTCCTTCATGAAGATGGTGGCTTGGTATGACAATGAGTGGGGATACAGGTATAGCTTGTCTTTGTATTATTGTGATAATGTATGACAAACTACTGTTATCTTCTGGTGATGTCTGATGACCTGCACAATCTTTTGCACAGCAACCGAGTGCTGGACCTCATAGAGCACATGGCATTGGTGGCAGCACATAACTGAAAAATACTTCATTAGGATTACTGCTGTTATGATGCAGCGATTTTAGCACATGCTACGAGTTTCATCGAAATTGTAGTTACAGATTCCATAGTGATTAAGTTTTGCCTGAATGGCTTTCTTTTTATTTTTAATTTTGATCATGTGAATTTGGACATCCCATGATGCAACTTTGAAATAATGTGATTCAAATATGTTGAGGTCTGTCTATTTATACACCTCTGTTTTGACTGGCCTGATTGTAGAAAAGTTTTCCTTTATCTGTTTGATTGTATGATGTTTTGATGGATTTGAATTCAGCTATGCTCGATTTCATGCATAAATTTTGGTCCATAGTGTATGATATGCATTTCCTTGGTAGACTTTAGTCGCATTAATGATCTTGGGGGCTCGTGGTTATTTGAAACTAAGCTAATGTTTCAATGTAAGATTATCATAGGCTTAGCCGCATAGGTGAAAATATGCTGATGTTCCTGTCTTCCTTGGTCCTAGATTATTATAGAAGACAACCTATCATGTTGAATACGAAAAACCTAAATATGGCAAGTCTGTCGCATGCAGACTTCTAAAAAATTCATGGTGTTAGTTAGAATTACATAATATGTATATATATGAAACTTCATAAAATATTTCTGAATGAGAAAATATAAAAATAATAATAATCAAATAGAGAGTGAATATATATAAATAAAAAAAAAAAGTAATAAATAAATAAATATTTATAATATAAAAGTCAATATAATTATAAAAATTTCGAATATGTAATTATAAAATATAATTGAGATAATATAAAAATTGTGATAAATTATATTCATAATTTATATTAAATGAGTTGAATAATACTAATAGGACGGCAACAGTGCTAGTCGCTATACCTAGCAAGGCTCCGTTTAATATTCACGTCGTTTGAACATATAAAAATGTGGTGATTGGATTGGTCGAGCGTTAGATGGAATTCGTTCTTGCTGTAAGTCGTTACATGTCACTGGTTTTGAAGCCGACTGGAGTTAAAATTCATAATTTTGCAACACCCTTTCACATTTTTTTTTTTTAATTGGAAAAAACTCTTACAACTCGTTTGTTTCCTTTCACTTTGGCTTCTGACATGAAATTCACGTGAGCTTGAAAATGATAAAAAAAAAATAAAAAAATTCATGAATGTGTTTATCAAAATTATACAATGTCCATAAGCCGGAAGTTTGAAAAATTCCAACCTGCCAGCCCATAATTTTCTTCGTTAACTGAGGACCATAGCCCGACTCATGAATCAAGTCCTAATAATCCTATTTCATTTCAATATCATGGATTCTTAGTTTTGAGAAAAATAAAGTAAAAGCAAGAAGCTGCTAAAATTTTCATGATTCACAAATGTCATGTAAAAAAAAAATGAAGTAATTTCTACTTGAGAAGACAATACACCGAATAGCTCACAACATTTTTCTTTCTATTTATCATGAACGCAATCTGCTCAAACATGTAAAATTCCCTACAATATCAAGCCACCCCATTACAAAAGCCTTCATTACCTAGGTAAAAATAAAATGGCACGAAACACCAAAACTATACACCATGTGAAATCGAACAAAAAAAAAAAAAAAAAAAAAAAAAAAAGGAAAACACCACCACCTCAGCATCACAACCACCGTCACTTGTCAATACCACCACCATCACCACATCCATTGCAGCCACCATCAATATTAATAGTGAATAAAAAGAATAAAAGCGAACAGTATAGTGAGTCTACAACACATTATTACACTGGTATGACATCATTCTTTGAGGTATCTTCACATCTCAAAACAATACCCTCCAGGCTTGCCGGAAAAATACATTTTGCCCATTGGCACCCTGTTGTAATTGGTTCTGGTGGAGGCACAATCATAAGCACATTATCATTCCTTTGAACAACCCCCATAACACTGACAGTGCTTCCTTCTTTAATATACCTGTATCAACAACATTTTAAGTTTCTACAAATTTACAAACTCATAAATGGCATTCCTATCAAATAGCAACTATATGAAAAACCAGAAAACAAAAACTTCCAAAGCATTTTGTTTTCATCTGAATTGACCATTGTGTAGAGTGTAGGAATGTAATATGTGATATTTCAGAGGCTGAAAATAACTAACTTTCAATTTGTCATAGAAATGTGCTTGAACTTACAAAGGCTAAATCGGATCTGGATGGCAATTTTGTGAGGCCTAATCATAAACAAGGTTAAGCCAAAGCCAAACTAATTAAAAGCTGGTCTAATGCATTCAGAAAATATGTCCCATTGCCACACCTCAAAAGAAGAATTTAATTAGATTATTGCCAACTTAGATAAACCAAAAAGTTCACATAAACACAATATTTAATTTTTTAACTATCGTTATGCCATTTTTCATCTACTGTAACTTTGTTATATTATGTTTGTGTAATAAACTTTGGGAGAACCACACCCCAAAAAGCTAGCTCAAGGGGGTTGGAGAGTCCAAAGTCCATATAAACCCCACATTGAAATCCCATACTTTCAATGTGGGATTCACTGAGTCCCATACCTTGGCCAACTAGGATCCTAACATTTCCCCGCGGTTGAACACCTGATATCCTCAGCGGCTCTTACTCCTACTGAAACTGGCCCAGCTTGGATTATTTTTTTTCTCGAGGCTACCAGCAATTTTAATATAGCATGCAGGGTACCCCTTTTTGAGTCTCAGGTTTTCCGTGCGCGTGGGTTGGCTCTGATACCAATTGTTATGAACTTTGGGAGAATCACACTCCAACAGCTAGTTCAAGGGATTGGAGAGCCCAAAGTCCATATAAACCCCACATTGAAATCTCATACTTTCAATGTGGGATTCACCAAGTCCCATACATTGGCCAACTAGGATCCTAACAATTTGCTACTTCATTCTTCAGTCCATTTTAGTTTGGTTGTAGATTGCCAGGAAAACCTAAGGCTGACACATTCACTTTAAGACAGGTTAAGTGGCTATAACCTCTGATTCTCACTGCTGCAGCACTCAAGCATTGTCCACCCATTATTAATAAAATGGGCCAAAGAAGTTCCTAAAGGGGGAAATTTTTGTGTTTTCTGTCATCGCCACCCTCAACAAAACGGACAAAGGTAAAAAGAAAAAGACTCTTCTTGTAGTATCACTAACAATAATACAGTGGCAACTCTATAAACAAGAGAGCTTTTACCCTTCTTTCATTCGCATTATTCGATCATCTCTTGAAAGATTCCTCTCTCCCAACCACCTGATGAACTCTGGAGACAACTCTTCAGTACCCGGATTGACATCAATGACAAGGGAGTCATCAACATAAGGAGTCACCCGCGCCCCATAGCCAGTTTTAACCAATGCTCTCAAACCAGATTGGAAATCAGAGATGTAGAAGTCAACTGCTCGCCTCTGTCAAATAAGATTTATAAAATATTCAAGTCAAAGGCGTGCAAATGTGCAAATCCCAAAACACAAGTAATAGATCCCACTGGCATATAAGATGCTTGATAATTGAATATATGGGCTTCTTGCATCATGTTGATATTTATGTAAAGCAGCAATGGAAAAGGATGACAATCAACCAAACTAGGACAGCAGAAAAGAAGCCATTGGCAATACTAGAAGGGCAAACAATGTCTAGGTTAGGAAAAACTACAAGTACAACTGCCTGGCAGCCAGCTACTTGTATCAGATTGCAACATCTTCTACATGCATGATGGATTATTTAAGTGTGTGTGCGCGCGCGCGCGAATGGCTCCATTACTCTTTGAGAATTTACAATGTACCTAAAAAGAGAGAAAAAAAATCGAATGGATTCCCCAGGAAACCTCAGGGATCTGTGAAAACATATCTACACATGACAAACATCCATATTGAATTAGTATTTCAATTACTCACTTCTAATGATCTGAGTCCCCAAGTGAATCGGCGATGTGTTGGGTTGGCTGCTTTTGAATCCCATCCTCGATACTCGTACAAACTTGTGGATGTATATACACATCTAGGAACTTTTTGGAAGGATGACTCAAGAGGCACATTACCACAGGTAACCACCTTCAAAAACACAATGAAGCATTTCATATAAATTAATTAAGCAGACACAAGTAACAAATATAGCCAAATCATGTGTAATAAGCAAGTCCTACAAATGTATTGGAAAATATACATGTTATACAAATCAAATCTCCAATTCCATTTAAGTGCTTGAACATTTTCACCAATTAAATGTCCTTACACATAACTGTCCATTATAGATATTAATCCTCATTCAACCATTCCCTCTCTTTCAATCTACTCTATCCATTTATGAGATACTTCAGCAAATATAGAATCATGGCACATTTATCAAAAAACTTAATTTGGAATTCAAATTGTGCCTATAATCATAATATGGCAAGTAGTACATGCTTGAGCTGTTAAGCACTTGCACTGTGTGTGTGTGTGTGTGTCTGGAGTTTGAAACCCAACAGCAATTAAAACATGAGAACTTTCAAGAGTCATATTTTCAGTTTTAATTAATACTGGCATCTCAGCTCTCTTCTAATTAGTTCTCCCCCTTAGGGATAGAAGTTCTTCCCAAAATAAAAGAATTTCAGTATTTACTTTGATTTTTTTTTTTAAAAGGTAAGATTAACTGTGCTTCTCAAATTTTGTTGGCTAAGTTGAATACAAACTCTAACATTAACTTTAATCTCAGATGGTGATAACTAATTGTTTTACAAAACTCAGTGATAAAGCCTGCAATATTAGGAGTGACATTATAAATATTAAAAAACACAAACCATCAGGAAAATCAGTAGCAGCTAGAAGAGCATTGTATCATACAAATAATCAAGGAGAAGCGTATGCATTACCCCAGATATCTTCACAAATTGCCCATTCTTGGCATTTCGTAGCTCAGCATCTGGATAACGAGAAATGAAACCCATGATAGCCGTTCTCCCAAAAAAGGTATTCCATATGAATAATCCAGCAACAGCACCAAAAAGAACCACAACAACAATGAGGAGAATCGCATTGTGCACTGCTCCAAGAATAAAACCACCAGCAATAAAACCCATGACAAAAAGTAGAATCAGTGACCACAATATCGGCTTTGGGAAGTTCTTTCTGAAAGAAAAGTCATCTTCTTGGCTAAGGACAGTCACAGCTTGATTGTGAACAACAGCAGAGCCAGGAACTTTCATTGATCCCATAGATTCTAAAGGACCAGATACCTTCCGAGGTGCCCCAGATGAGTTTAGTGGACCTGAAGAAATAGGCCCAGATGTAATGAGGCCAGTTGCAGGAAGAACAGGAAGAAGGGGGCCAGAATTTTGGCGTCCAGAGGGAGTTACTCCACCAGACTGAGGGCCAGATGACTTCTTCACAGGATCTCCATGTCTATTTAAGGGTCCAGAATTTGATTTCTTTAACGAAGTTGAACCAGACACACCTCCAGAAGATGCAGCACCTGATGTGGTGTAGGCAGCCCGAGCTGCTGCATTCGGCATGATTGGTCCAGAATGTGAAGCAGCACCTCCAAAAGATCCAGTCCTCGAGGGAGCACCGGTTATAGGTCCAGATTTCCTAGACTTTGAACCATCTACAGGAATATCAAACATTTTACCCAATTCTCCTGACTTCTTGATATCACCACCAGTGTATGGCATGGCCACAGAACTCATTGTTGGAGTCCTTTCCTTAGGCTGCTCAGGCCGGCCTGATACGTAAAGGCCATTGCTGAGCTGATGAGATGGGAATCGAGAACCCATCTAGCTGTTTTCAGAGACTGCAGGAGATTTTATGCAACAAAGAGACTATGTATACTGATGCAGTGGTCAAAGCCCTCCTATGACAAAGACACCTTAGCATCAAGAAAAAGTTTTCACCACTAAACAGTATTCAAAGCATGCGATTAGGTTGTCTAAAGCCAGGCATTCATAGAAGAATGCTTGAAAAAAAGAATCCGGCATGCCACAAACATATAACAAATAGAGAGTAAGCTGATGCAGTCATCAATGAGCTAGATAAAAATGAGCAGGTAGGAGAAGTTAGTTTTAACGACATTTGAGAAACATATGGGCCTTGATAATGAAAGCTGTAAACCAAAAAATGAATCAAACTTCAAATAAAGTATGGCTAGACTACAGTCCTTTGTGAAGCAGAAAACTGAAATAACAAAAGAAATTCAACCAAAGATGCCAAAAATAATAGATTCAAAACACCCAAAACTGAAAATCAATGGAAATTAGAAAACCAACACTAAACTCCCCAACATCGGATCAGCAAGGTTCACGAGAACACCAGCAATAATTGCCTAAAATAATGTTTTCAAATTCGTCGTATCTACCATCCCCCTGGTCACTGAGTAGGATGAATTGAAAAATCAATATAACTTCTTTTCACAGAGAAGTCAACCATAAAGCAATCAAAGTGAAGAAAGAATTAAGATCTAGGATTTTGACACAAGGAGTCCCAAATGATATAACTACCATTGCGTGGCTTTCATTTTTTTATTTTCCTGCATTTTCTCAGAAGCCAAACAGACGGTGACATAGCATTCCTAAGTGAAGTATCTAAACTTCTATTTGGAAAACACCAGCAGAACCAGATTTCATAGGCCAAATCTAAGGAA
Organism: Vernicia montana; assembly: GCA_949750685.1. Lineage (NCBI taxonomy): Eukaryota > Viridiplantae > Streptophyta > Magnoliopsida > Malpighiales > Euphorbiaceae > Vernicia > Vernicia montana. The sequence continues at coordinate 37,050 of CATKHJ010296722.1, forward strand.
CAGAGAACACGAATATCACTACTTTTTCAAACAAATATAAAGAAAATTAGCAAGATCTAATGGAACAAGTAGCTAGTCCATAGCATAGGAGCTCAACGAGAGTGAAACTTTACTATAAATATGGAAAAAGAATGGCAAATCTAGGATTCAATAGAATCAAAGGAAATAAAAAATAAAAGCATCCATTACACTAAAAAGGCATCAAAATATACAATTTAAAGAAAGATTTGACCAAAACGGAAGAGGGATTTACAGACAAGGAATATCAAAGGAGCAAACTTGGTAGCTTAAATCGAGAAAATAAAGAATACCCAGATTACATTTGAGCAAAAACCAAGAAAATGGGAGAGATCTAACAAGAGAAGCGAGTTTTGAGAGTAAAATGTAGCAAAAAGAGGGTGGAAGAGAAGGGCAAAATGGGAAGAAGAAGTAGAAGAAGACTCATACCTGAAGAAGAAGTAGTAGTTGAAATCTGTAGAAGATGAGGAGGAGACAACACCAACAGCCGCAGCAGCAGCAAGAACAACAACAACAACATGGGTGAATCAAAAGACAACAATGGTAAGTAGTAGTAGTACAACCAAAACCAAAACCAAAACCAAATCTCTCTCTTTCTCTCTCTAAAGACTCAATCTTTCTCTCACTAAAAAGTAAAAGTCTCTCTCTCTCTCTCTCTCTCTCACTAAAAATCTTTTCTTTTTTGTGAGTGTCACTTGAGAGAGCCGCAACAACTGGTGAGTTGTCTCGTCCGGCAAAAGCCTCCAAACTCAAGGAAAAATTATTATTAAGCAAACCTTTCTTTTTTATTTATTTATTTATTTATTATATTATTAATTTATTATTGTAATTAAAATTTAAAAAAAAAAACCTCCTTAATTAATTAACATTTTAACAATAATAATTTCCCAACCCCAACAAACAAACCTCTCTCTCTTTCTGCTGTTAGGTCAAGGAAATGACTGATAGGGTCTTCGCTACTGCTTGTAAAATGTCTATATTACCCTCCTTTTTCACCTTTTGTGGGGTCAACCCTTTTCTTTTTCCTCTATTTTATTTTATTTATAATAAATAATATACAATTAATTTTTGACAAACATTTAGAAGCCAACTAAGACAATTTGAATGTCAATTGGAATTTTTATGGAAGACAAATTATTATTACTCCATTTCATTTTAATTATTTATTTCACCTTTTTTTTCTTGTTTTCTTTCACATTTAAAAATTTAAATTTATTTTCATTTTAAATCAAAATTTTTTGGCAACAAAAAAAAAAAAATTCAAAATTTTAGCCAAATATTTCATTTTATAAACATTTTGTGTGATTTACAACACATTCCAACAAAATCTGATTTTTTTTGAATTCCAATGTATTTATTATAAAATGTTAAAAGTTTTAAATTCAAAAAGGTGGGAAATGTTTGAAAAATAATTTCAATAACAATATTTATAATTTTAATCTTATATATAATTTTTCTTTTTCTAACCAATTTATGTTGTTTCTTTTTTCATTAACATGGCTTTCTTTCTTTCATACTCTTTTAACATATGAAAGTTTGAAAAATAATATTATAAAATTTGTTCATTTTTAATTAATTAAAATTTAATTTTTAGAACTATCATGCTAATATTTAGAAGTAATTTCTAAGTGTATAGGACGAACATGGATGATAAAGACTTAAATTCATTTGAAAAATGAAATTTATCTTGATTAACAAATAAAAATATTATAATAATTCATGTTTTCTTAGGAATGAAGCTTCTCTAAACTTCCAACCATCACTAATGGAAAAACTTGTGGATAATGTTGACCAACAACTTGCTCTATTCTTGTTTTTGCGATTAATTAATTAATTAAGTAAATTCAATCATATGCTTTCATATTTCATCCTAGAGAGTATAGTGTTTCTTTTTTCCAAAAAACGTATCCCAATTTAAGGGTAGATGGCTATTAATAATTATGTGGAATAATAAACCATCCTTCACGTAAAAGTTTCCATGACCAATTGAGGACTTTAACAATATGAAATAATTGACATGAAAAATATGAAAATAGTTTTAAAATTATATATTTATATATATACTGATAGAGATGAGTGAATTATTAAAACCTCTTAAGTTTTGACTTAATACATGATTTGATTCTTTGCATTTTAAAAAATAGATTAAAGCACCCTTGAATTTTACACCCGTTTTATCTAAAAGTCCTTTTTGTTACTTTACTCGTTAAGAACAAACGAAATAATCTTTTTAACGCCGTTTATTTAGATTGTAAGATATGATATAATAACTTTATTTTATGTCAAAAAAAAAATAAACATATAATATCAAAATTATATAAAATATATAATTCTATTAATAATCATATAAAGAAAATGTTAATTATTGTTCTAATAAATATATTTTTTTATACTATTTAAAGTAATATTAACACATATCAATAATTTCCATTATTTTATGTAAAAAAATAAGAAGTATATATTAATAATCTTTCCACTTAACTATGCACATATAATACATTATGATAATTCAAATAAATTATCGTAATAATTAAAAAATAAAAATACAAAAATAATATGGCTTTTCAATTATTATCACTTGAAAAAATTTGTAACATAAACCATAAACACAATTTTTATAAACATTATGACAAATTAAATGTATTACAAATATAATTATAATAAGCTGCCTATATAAAATTAAAAATATTAATTTTCAATTTTAACAATAAATATCATAAAAATTTGAGGAATAAATATTATAATCTTGCCGTTTCTTCCCTTTTAGCTTTTCCCGCATCATCTATAGGAAAAAACTCATTTAGTCTAATAATAGGAAAAAAAAAACCATAATAAATAACACACAACTCCTCTTTCTCATTTTATTTTGACCCTAATGAAATTTTTTTTTGACTCCGTTATATATATATATATATATATATATATATATATATATATATATATATATATATATATATATATATA
>CATKHJ010296724.1:0-12881 GCA_949750685.1 Vernicia montana
TTTCTTGCTGGCCAAATGCACACTTGCTAAGCTTGATGAAAAATTTGTGATGCCTTAATATTTCAAAAACCTTGTTAACATGTTCAAGATGCATGGTCCAATTGGGGCTATAAATTAGAATATCATCAAAAAATACTAACACAAATTTTCGAAGATATGGACGGAATATTGAATTCATAATGGCCTGAAAAGTAGGAGCATTACACAAGCCAAAAGGTATAACCAAATATTCGTAATGACCATTGTGTGTGCGAAAGGCAATTTTGTGAATGTCTAATGGGTGTACCTGTACTTGGTGATAACCTGATTGTAAATCAAGTTTAGTAAAGAAGGTTGCCCCATAAAGTTCATCAAGCATATCATCAACGATGGGGATAGGAAATCTATCTTTGATGGTTACAGCATTAAGAGCTCTATAATCGGTACAAAAACGCCAAGTTCCATCTTTCTTTTTTACTAATAAGACAGGAGAAGAAAATGGGCTTGTGCTAGACCTTATTAACCCTAATTGTAACATGTCATGAACCTTTTTTTCTATTTTAGATTTTTGAAAATAGGCATACCTGTATGGTCGTACATTTATTGGCTCAGTCCCTTCTTTGAGGTTGATGTGGTGGTCTATCTCCCTTTCTGGTGGAAGTTGCTTTGGTTCTTGATAAATGTCCTTAAATTCTTATAATAAATCCAACATTTCTGGTTGAGTTCTTTGAGACACTTCCTCCATTGATGCTTGTATACAAACTGCAAATATAGAATTCCCTTGCTTCATCTCTTTTGAAATTGTTTTGAACTTTGTAGGCTGAATTGGTTGTCTGTTAATTCCTTCCATTTGATGACACTGACCCCTCCATGAAAACTCCATTGTCATTCTTTTCCAATCACATTTCACTGTGCCCAATTGTTCAAGCCAATGAATTCCTAACACCATATCCAACCCAATCAATGGTAATGAATAAAGAGTTATGGTAAATGGAATTCCTTGCAATAAGAGTTGAACATCTTCAAACCGCCCTTGGCACTTTATGGAATCACCATTAGCTACCTTCACATTAAAAGGTTCAGTCGGCACTACCGGTAGTTGCAACAACTCCGCTATTGTTTCGTTGATGAAATTATGGGTTGATCCACTATCAATAAGAACAATCAGTTCATGGTGCCCCACTTTAGCTGAGACCCGCATGGTTCTAGCGGTTGACCATCCAGTGAGAGCATGGAGTGAAATTTCAAGTTCTCCTTGAAGGTTAGTGTGGGCTGTCTCTTCGTCGTCCGGTTCACTTTCATCATAATTTTCGTCAAGCAACAGCAGCTGGGGCCCCTTACATTTGTGCTCCATTACAAATTTCTCATCATAGTTAACAAAGACCTTGAGCACGCCTCTTTTGCATCTCATCCCAAGTGAGTTGTTTCATGGGTGAAGCAAACTTTGGTTTTGTTGGTGAAGAATCGGTAGTGGTCCTATTGAATGGACGTGTGGCTTTCTTCTGGCGGTTCAGCTGTTCATCCCTCATCCTAGCCAAAATGATGGCTTCCTTTAGGGATTTTGGCTTAAACATCCGAATTCCATCTGCTATTTTAGGTTTGAGGCCTCCCATAAAAGTGCCCACCAATGCCTTTTGTGTCCACCCTTGTACTCTATTTCCTAATCTCTCAAATTCCTTTTGGTACTCACGTAAGGATCCTGTCTGTCTGACTTTTGATAAAGACTCGTCAAAGTCCTCACAATCTATTGGACTGAAACGTGACCATAATTCCTCTTCAAAAATTGTCCATGTCATTTCTTTCTCCTGGTAAGTTCCTTGTAACCATTGCCACCATTGGTTGGCCTCACCTATGAGATGGTAAGAAGCCAATGACACTTTCTGAGTTTCAGTGGTGCCTTGGTACTTAAAAAATTGGGTCACTTTGTTGAACCACTCAGTGGGGTCATCTCCTGAGAATTTTGGAAATTCAAGTTTTGCCAATTTGGATAAGAACATCTGTTTGCCACCCTCTGTAAGCTCTGTGAAGTCTTCTTTGTTGTGGAGAGATCGACCATTACGGTCATTAGTGTTGCTGCTGGACCCTTCTTTGCTTGCACGCAAAGCTAGGTTTAGTTGATTAATGATATCTCCCATCTGTTGAAGCTTGTCAGCAATTCCAATCCCTAGTCTTCTTATACTGTCTTGAAGCCCCCAAGACTTGTTTCTAAATTCTCAATTCTTTCTTTGTTGGTGGCCATAAGGTGCAGCTCTGATACCAAATGATTGGTCCCAGTCAAAGCTGTTTAAGAAATCAGTAAAAATAATAATACTCTGCTTAAGGTGAGAATAAACCTTGTATTTTTGTGTGAAACTCTGATACTTCTTATTGCCAAATACTAGAGTTTAAATATACGAAGGACTCAACTACTTCTCTAAATAAAAGGAATGAAGTAGCTGCTTAAAATAGATAACAATAACAATTATGAAATAAATGGCAATATTCTCTCTAACTTATTGACTGGTTCCTAAGTGAATAAAAATAACAAAAAAAATCAAATAATGCAAATTTATTTAATCCTTGTACTTTGGATTCTTGATAGGCACACAAGTTGATCTTCTTGGCTTATCAATTTGTAGTGTAAATATGTTTTTTTTTTTTTTTTTTTTTAATTTCAATATTGTGAAAAAAAATATTGATCTACAAATTTCTTTGAAAAAAATGAAATGGATTTAATTTTTTTATGAGGCGGGATGGAGAACAATTTTCTTACTTCGGTGGGGTACGGGACGGAGTCGAGGTAACATGTATGAGAGGCGAGGACCCGTTGCCATTCCTACCATGGATGTATATATGAATATATGGTATGCAAATGAAGATAGAAATTCAAAAAGGCTTAATAAAGTAGTTCATGACCTAAAATGGAATCTAGATAAGTAAAAGTAATAATTAAAGCAATGCAAGTAAAATAGGAAGTCGTTAAAGGACAGTGTAGTGCAATATGATGAACAATTGAATTAAAATAAGGGTAAAGTACGATTTAGTCCATGAGGTTTGACTAAATTAATGACTTCATCCCTGCACTTTAAAAAAGTCACTCTTTAGTCCTTGAGGTTTCATTCCGTTACATTAAGTAATCCTTCCGTTCACATTTTCAATAATTTTTCCGTTAGTCAACCATGAAAATAATATTTTAATATAAAATTTCATATTTTTGTACCAAAAATACCCCTTATCCATAATTTTCCTTTCTCTCTAAAATTCTTTTACTTTCTCTCTCTCTTTCAACCTCCAAAATCGAATGAAACCAAATTTCACAAGTCTCCATCTCACAACACTACCATTCTTTAGTTTATTGATCAAGATAAAAAAAATTGGATTATTAGTAGAGAAATTTTAAGAGAGGATAGTCAGATCAAGGTTCTCAAGGTTGGGGTACTAATTCTAATAAAGTTGCTAGATTTAATTCCTCCAAAAATGATAATAATGTTGATCAAACTGAAGCTACCATTAAAAATGCTCGTGTACCAGTCAGAGCTCGATCCGAAATTTATTTCCGGTGGAGAAATTTTTGAGGTTAGAGCTTTGGGTCTTACTTCCAATTAGTTTCAAGTTTGACAATTAAATTGATGCGGAAAAATTTTATATTTGGAAAAATTTTATCATTTGCATACAAAATTTTATTTTCCAGTTTTTTTTTTTGGGGGAAAATTACTCATTCTCCATAAGTAATTGTGGCCTAATATCTTTTTAAAATTGATTATTGACTAAGTATCAGTTTCAACAACTATAAATTAAACCCGCACCAGTATAATAAAGCTATCAATTTAATGGTTTGGGATCCAGCTCCTGCACCAGCATAAAGCTCCCATGGTAAGTTTGTAGTTTAATTATTAGGTATCAATTACTATTATTTAATTTGTTTTCGGATTCATTTTTAATTGAAATTGTATGATTTTCTTTGTTTTTTTTGTTAGATAACTGATGGATGTCAATGGCAAAAGTATGGGACAGAAGATGGCTAAAGGAAATCCATGCTCGAGCTTATTATTGGTGCACCATGTTCTTTTACTTTCTTTCTCTCTTTCTACCTCCATCTCACAAATCGGAAGAATTTTAATTTGATAAGTTGATTTTGGAATTGTAATTTTGAGTTTTGATTGATTGATATTTGAAATTTGCTCGGTATGTTTTTTTTTTCTCTTTGGTTTTTGGGTTTAGAGAGAGAGAGAGAGAACAATGAAATGGAAAATTTAATTGTAAATGAAAAATATTTTAAATTTTTCATAAAATTTTAACCAAAAAAATAACAGAAGGATTATTTAATATAACGGAATGAAATCTCATGAATTAAAGAGTGATTTTTTTAAAGTGCATGAATGAAGTCATTAATTTAGTCAAATTTCAGGAACTAAATCGTACTTTATTTTTACATAAAATATATATAAAATATTTAGTGAAAAAAAGTACATATAAAATTAAAAAAATAAATAAATAATTATATCAAATGAATAAATCACATCAAATCTAGTTATAAAATCTTTAAAAATCTAATTACAAAATCTAATTGTCTAGATATATAAATATAATAAGTTATATTCATATTATGTACCAAAAGAAATTATAGCCAAATAAGGTCATTGAACAGTGTCAGGTGCAACAACACTATATTTGTCACACCTGACGATACCTAATTTTTTCGAATTGATTTAAAAAAAAATTTGTCTACACCAAGCGCATAGATTTATCTCATATGCTAAATTAATGAATGATGAGATATTTTAGCATATATGAGTTTTTTGATCATTTTTTACCCAATGAAAAAACTACGATACTCTTTTTGCTCATATATTTTTATCTTATTGGATTGGTATATGCACCTAATGTAGGTAAGACTTAGTCTTGATTTAGAGGGCACCATTAGAAAAACTCTCGAGCCAAGAACATGAAAATGAAAATGAAGCTACATTCTATGCCATGAGGTATAGTAGAATAAAGAAAGTAGAGAAAAGATACTTGGGAGACCCAAAACACAGAATGAGCATTCTATTTGAAGGGGCACAAAGCCTATCCTGTGTTCATTCCTATAAATACGTACAAAAATAAAAAAATGAATAAAAAATTCAGCAGATTCCAGACAATCTTGCTTATGATCATGAAAATTTCTGTTTCTAATTTGCCTTTAACCAAATTCTTGGAGATTGGCCTGCAACAGTAAAAAGAACTATAATTTTTAGCAAACTGGAAGTGACCAAGGGTGTTGTCCACCATGACCTACTTCTAGGAAAGAGTACTTTCTAGGAAGTTAACTTCGTGAAAAATAATTTCTCAGGTGGTGTAACTTGTTAAGTGTTTAGTTTATATATTAATTTTTTGTGAAGTAGATTTTTTTTATTTGTCATATATTGTTTTTTCTTAGAAGATATGCACCATAAAATACTATATTACTCGTATAATTAATTTACATATGCAATTATATTTTTCTTTAGCCTTTAATTAAAGATATTTTAATAAATTAGATTTGAGCTCAATTTAGGAAGTCCAACTTAACTGGTCCCTTAGGTAAGTTATTTACTGTATAGCAGGGAAAATTGGACAATTTACTTTCCATAAATTTTTTTTTTTACAGTGCAAATAAAACACTTTCAAAATATCTACTTTTTGAGAATTGTTACTTTCTTCGTCTACTTACCTTGTACCAAACGATACCAGTGTACTGCTCAGTGAACTAACATTGTTGGTTATATTATATTTCCATGATTTACATATGGCAACTAAAAGGATTGTGAAAGTTTCAGGTGTAGTCAGCTTCATTAACGAGTAATCTGCAAGTCTAATGCTATCTTCAGGTTTCCTTTCGACTTAAAAGACTTGGACGTTGATTCGAAATCCCAAAGCGTGCCAAGTCCATTAAGTAGGATTCTGGTCCAATTTACTCCATTCAATTGGTCACAGAACCTTACTAATAAATTAAAGAAGCACCAAATGAAAACAGCGGAACGATTGAAAACTGGAAGGGAAAGAAATCATCATACATCTAAAGATTGAAAGAGGTTCATTCAACAGCACTACCAATAACGCTACTTAATGATCCCTACAACCTTCCAACAGCTAATACTTACATGGTATAGCTTGTATCTATGAACACCTATGCAACTTCTCATTCAAAGACAGGTTCTTAAAATACAAAAATACCACAAGCAACATTATGTTGAATAATGAAGCAGGCAGTCAATCCTATAGAATAGACCTGGCATTCACTTAAGCTACTGTAGCCATTTTAAACGCTGATACAGGTAGGATCAATAGCACATAGACTGAATCTGTCACCTCAAATAAGCATCAAACTCTTCGTAACTTCTGTTACTTTCTAAGAAGTGAGATTACAGGCCAGACTTATCGCTGCATCGTGCATGGTATGGTGAAGCATGGAAAACATGACAAGCAGTGTGTTTGTTCAATACTCTAGAACACCCCAAAGGATGTATTACTTCATTATTGAGTGTGTTGAGAACAACACAGATCTATGGCTATAAACACATCCAAGAGTTAATAGTAGATGTACTAGACATAATAGGAACATATTCCCAATGATTAAAGATGGGAGAGAAATTACAAGGAAATGGCCAAACAATAATTGGTGGTAGTAGTTGAAAAGAACTGTTGCATATTTCATAAAGACAGTGTTTAGTACGAATGAAAATTCATTTAGAATTCTAAAATTTTAATTTTATGGAAATGATTATACTTGAGTAAAATCCTACCAAATTTGCAAATGAACTCTAAACTTTACAAGAGTACAACCTAATAAAACTAGTATAAACCAGTAAGGCTACATGTTCAAAATAAATTTCACATTTAATCCAAACAAAAGAATTCGTTTGCAAATTAAATGAATTCCATGTTGATTTCTTTCAAACACTATGTAGATCAATTGAGAAATTTTGGTTCAAGAAACTAATAAGGAAAGCAAGTAAAAAGCCTGAGTTAGTAATTTTAGTTGCATATCAAAAAGTATTGATTCCTTGAAAGCAGAGTAACAATCAATAGCAATTCATCTCATTTCCACATTAGGACCAAAACTCAAGAAAGAAATAAAACTCAAATCCTAATATTTATTCATACGCCTACCTCATGTACAAGACATGCCAACTCTGTCATAATCCAAAATTGCTCAATGAAAGAGATTTTAAAACAAAAAATTCATTCATTATTATCAGCTGGTAATACACATATCATATCCATACATAAATTTGCCCATTCACATTATCAACTGGTAAGTTTTGCCAACTCCATTAGTAACGAAAATGTCAAAGCTTTTTGCTATCAATATACTGCACTTAGCCGCTTACTCGACTTTAATGATAAACTAGGCAGAACCCAACTCGAAACAAAAACTTCAAAACATTTTAACACGTATCTTGCACCAAATCAAATGTTCAAAAAGAGCAAAATTATAATAAACTCAAATTTGCATGGCCAAAATCAAGGCGATGCCTACCCATTTGGGCATAATAACAAACACCTGGGGTGCAGACATTTCCTTTTATGTTTCTAGGCGCCACAGATCTCTTTAAGCTTATTAGCAGCCGATTCATCAACCGAATACTACACAGAACAAAATGAACAAAATGATCACAAACCTCCTTAAATCAATCTGTTGAAAGAAATTCAAAACCAACCCAAATAAATACATGACTAGAGCATCAAAGACATAATATAAAAAGACCTTATTGAGGACCCAGAGGGAGTGATTGTAGGTTCGGCGAAAGAGCTCGTCGAGAGTATTAGTGTCGCTGGGTTCCACCTCTCTGTAGTTGACGAAGTTTTCGCGCGCGTATTTGGCGTAATAAGGCCTGGTGTCCATAGGTAGACGCCTCACTAGCCTTAGAACCTCGCCGTATACTCTCACTGCTTTCTGCATCTCTATCTCCAAGGATCAAGCTTTTGGTCGATTATCAGAACTCAGAGCTACTTGCCTTGAAGATGCGTACTAGTTTTAAAATGGCATTTATTTTTCAAGTCTTGGAGCGGAATTTGATTAATAAATTTTTGTTTAATGGTGATATTTTTGGGGGTCCATTTTTATTTTTGAAACTCATATTAATTTTTATTTTTATTCAACTTAACTAAAATACCTTTATTCAATTTAAGTTAATAATTCTTTTTATAAGAAAAGATAACTTAATTTTTATTTTCTTATATATTTTTTCTTATTATTACTTTTAATACATAGAAATATTGTTATCAATATTTTTCACTTTTTAAAAAAATATGATATTAAAAACTATATTTAATAAATATATAATTTTTTACATAAGAAAATATCATAATAAATATTTTTATTTTTACATTTTATAAAATAATTTTTATATTCTGTTTAATTTTTATTTTGAAAGCAAACTTTTTTTATTATCAAGAAAGTTAATCAACTAAATAAAAAAATATAAAAATGTTAATACTTCTTAATATACTTTGAAAATAATGTAATAATTTCAAAAATATTATTTTTTTTTTGTAACAATATACATATGATTATTTGATTATTTACTTGTTATTTTAATCCTATAGCTTATTCAATGTTAAAATATATATATGATTTATTAAGATATTTTAGTAAAATATTTAATTATAAAATATTTTCAATGAGGACAATTTAAGAAAATTTCTTAAAATAAAATGTTAGTAGGATTATATTTTAAAATTTAATTTGGTAAGTTATTTTTCTTATTAAAAATTTAAAAAAAAATTCTCAAGAATAAAATGATTAAATCAAAATTTAAAAATTAAAAAGTAAAAGAAATTTATTTTATAATATATAAAAATAAAAAAAATTATTTTAAGTTTTATACAAAAACTCTATATTTAATAAATATACATTTTTTAAAAAATATGTATAAATATAATTTTATGCAATAAAAAACACAAATAAAAAATAGAAGTAAATGAAACTTGAGTTTCCCTTTCTGTTTTTAAGTACATAAGTTTTCCTTTTTTATGAGAACTAAAAAAATAAAAATTTTACTTAAATTTTCCTTTATATATATAAAAGAATATTTTCTTGTATATAAATTATATATTTATTAAATGTATTTTTATTATCAAAATTTTATATATATATATATATATATATATGTGTGTGTGTGTGTGTGTGTGTGTGTGAATTAAAAAAAATAAATAAAAAAATAAAATTTAATTAAACATTCTTTCCTTATAAAAATTATTATCTAAACAATGCAATAAGAGTATTATAATCAAGTTCAATGATAAAAAAAAAAAAAAAAAAAAGTGAGAGTGCTAAAAAATAAAAGGAAAGTGTCAATATCGCATCTCTTAATATATATATATATATATATATATATATATATATATATATAATTTTTTACATAAGAAAAAATCATAATAAAATATTCATTTTTACATATTATAAAATAAATTTTCTTTCAATTTTTATATTTTATTTAACTTTTTTTTTCGAAGCAAAATTTTTTTATTATCAAGAAAGTTAATTAACCCAAAAAAAAAAATGAAAATATTAATACCTCTCACTATATTTTGAAAATAATGTAATAATCTCAAAAATATATATATTTTTTTGTAACAGTATGCTATTTAATTTTTTACTTGTTATTTTAATCCTATAATTTATTCAATTTATAAAGGAAAAATATATGATTTATTAGGATATTGTAGTAAAATATATAATTAAAAAAAATATTTTCAATGAGCACAATTTAAAATTTTTTCTTAAAATAAAATGTTAGTAGAATTATAATTTAAGAATTTATTTGGTAAACTATCTTTATATATATATATATATATATATGATGAGGAAAAATATAAAAAATTAAAAAGTAAAAGAAATTTATTTCATAATATGTAAAAATAAAAATTTTATTATATTTCTTATATAAAAATATATTTTTATTAAATATATTTTTTGTTATCATATTTTTTTAAAAATAAAAAAATATAAATATCACTTTTATGAAGTAAAAAAAAGAAGAAGAAGTAAATGAGACTTTTTTTTTAGTACATAAGTCTTCTTTTTCTTTACCCTAAAAAAAAAAAAAAAAGGTCTTCTTTTTCTTATGAAAAGTAAAAAATAAAAATTTTACTTTAGTTTTCTTTTATATATATATATATATATGTGTGTGTGTGTGTGTGTGTGAATTAAAAATAATAATAAAGAAATGAAATTTAATGAAACATTCTTTTTTTTTATGAGAGTTATTAGCTAAATAATTTAATAAGGGTATTATAGTCAAATTTAATGATAAAAGAGTTAGTAGGAGTGTCAAAAACTAAAACGAAAGTGCCAATATTGCCACCCGTATTTTTTAATTTTATAATCTATATAAATACATTAATGAATAGTTCTTTTCAATTGATTTTGACCAAATCTGAACCAGTCTTCACTTACCCTTTTTTAAAACAAATTAATTTAGATTGTAGAATTCATTTACAAATGAATTCCAAATAAAATAATTTGTAAATAAATTCTCATATTTGAAATGATATTACTTAAAAATGTGGAATTTGCTTGAATTCTATTTAATTGTATTTGAAATAAATTTAGAATTGAATATTCATTCATTTTTTTTCTTAGATTACCTTATCATAACTTCCAAAGAAAAATATATAAATAAAATTAATTAATTATACTTATCGTATAACCTATAAAATAATAACATTTTTAATAAAGGTTGTTGTAACACAAGATAATAAAATTAATTTTTTAACCAACTTTCATAAAATTAATAAAAAAACATTTTGGTTAAACTTGTCTAATGACAGATTTAAATTTCCTTATCTAATTAAACCAAAAGTTTATAGGTAAATGAGAAATAATAAAAATCTTTGTTCTATATATATGTATTTGAGATTTTAATAAATAAAATGGAAAAATTACATTAATAAAAAATTTTAAATAAATCTTTTTTTTTTAGGTTGTAAAAGACAACTAATACTTTCGGTAGACGGCGCTAGATTGATTACCAATCCAATCTCAATCTTCTTCCAAAATAGTTGCTGCTTCTTCTCCACCTCGTTCATCTTGTGTGTCCCAAACTCAGATTGCATTTGAGGTCCGGTAGCACTTATGCCCAACAAATAAAAAAAATGAAGTGATGTCCCTGGTAGTTCACCCAAATTAATCACTTGTTATGTTTTCATTTTCATGGGTGTCTCGTAATTTTCTTCCCAAAAAAAAATTCCATTATTGATATGGTTTCTACTTTTACCTCTTTTAATCAGGTAATAAATAAATGAATTTCAAATCAGGTAATAAAATTTTTTTATCAGAAAAGAGCTATGTTGGATTTCTTTGTTAAAACACTTTGTTAGAGTTAGTTGCTCTTAAAAAGTGAAGAGAGAAGAAGATGGGAGTAAAAAAAAAAAAAAAAAAAAAAGCAGTAGAGAATTTGTATTTGTGAAATGAGAAGGAGAATGAAGAGAAAAAATAACGTTACGATGTAGGGTAGTTTTATCAATAGAATTTATTTATGTTAAATTGTGGAATTCATTTTGATAAGGGCTTAAGCTCCTTAGTAAATCAAGCTTCCAAAACTAAGTGGCATCAAGTTTTAGCCTATGTTTGAAAATAGAGAAAATGAGGGAGGAAATAAGAGAGAAAAATAAAGGAGTAAAGTAAGTTTTTATTATTTGAAAAAAGAGGAAAATAAAAAGGGGGAAGAAAATAAATTTTAGTTTTCATTCTATATTTTCTCTCAATTTTAGAAGGAAAATGAAAATAAAGACAAAAAAAATGAGGGTGGAAAATAAAATTAATTTTTCTTTTTTTATTTTCTACTCATCCAATTAAAAAGGACAAAAATAATGAAAGAAAATAAATTTTATTTTTATTTTTTTTCTTTCTAAAAAAATTTCCAAACATAGACTCAGAGTTATTTTCACTGTAGGCCTGTTTGACTTATTGAATTTGCATTTCCTCTTTTGCCCTTCAATTGACTCTTCATGGCCACATATTTATTATGTTCAAGTCCTTCATTATCTTTTTATTTTCTCTTTCCTTTTCATGTTAGGAAAATCAACATAAGTTTGCTCTTTTATGCAATGATAAAATCAAACCGGAAGCTAAATTGGTTTTTTTATCAGTTTGCAGTTTGATCGGTTGGTTCGATTTAATTCTTGTCATTTTCTTTCTTTTTTTTATTTATTTTTAACTTTTAATAAGTTCAAAACGACGTCGTTTTGTAAATTTCAATTCGACCGATTCACCGATTTTTTCAGTTTTTTTTGATTCAATGATTTTCTAGTTTTTTATAACTTAAAAATCAGGCTAATAGTCGATTCTCAATTTAACCGATCCAATTTTAACAACACTATTTTTATGGTTTTTTCACATGTTTGCTGAGTTGTGTACCACTTAGGGGTGTGCCAGGACCAAGTAACAAAAAGACGAAGTTTTACTTCAAGTAATGCCCTTTATGTATTTTTAGTTTTTTTTAGCTAGATGGATAGAAAAATATATGTTTGAATTGTAGATTAGACTTGTTTAGTTACAAAGAAATTTTCTTTTTTCCTTTTCTAGTTTTATTGAAAATGAAAAATTTTTTATTTAAAAAAATTGAAAAATAAATGAAAAAAAATATTTTTTTACTATAATTTAAAAATTATTTTTAATTTCAAAACATGAAAAATTTATTCATTTAATAATAATAATAATAATAATCGTGGTGATGATGATAATGAAGGTGGTGATGATAATGGTGATTGTGGAGGTTGAAATAAAGGTGGTGATTGTGGTGATAGTGATAATGGTAGGGGTGTCAAAACGTGTTGGTGGGTCGTGTTCGTGTCGGGTTGATATACTCAGGTGACACGATTAGGGTCAACACGAACACGACCCATTTATTAATCGTGTCACCCTAACACGACACGAAAATTAAACGGGTTACACG
>CATKHJ010296737.1:0-16996 GCA_949750685.1 Vernicia montana
TGTAGACTTGTAGTCGATTATACTGAAATGGTGAAGCCTAACCTAACCAAGCCTGGTCCGAGAGGAAGAAGCCCAAAGAGCAATTGGCACTTGTACCCTATATACAGGCCATTCCAAAAAGTTTGAAATGACATCATAATAGTTGTCCATTATGAATTCATAGCTATTTTTCTTTCATAACATTATTGGACAATTATTATGGTGTCCTTTTAACGTATCTCTTTTATTAAATACAAAAAATAAAAAAAAAAAAATCGCTATCAATCGAATGAAGTTCGATAATAATTTAAATAATAAATTTTAAAAAAATAAAAAAAATTGAAATAAAATATGACTAGGGTTTACCTTTTGATATTATAATTTCTAAACAAATGTATTTTTTTACTCTAGTCGATCGCGAATTTTAATTTATAAAAAAAAATTATAATTTTAAAAATTTTAATATTTTTTAAATTCGGATCGGATTTATAAAAATATCTAATTGTAAGATATCAATATGACAATAAAAATAAATTGTTATAAAATTTTTAAATGTCAAATTATAATTTATAATTACATAAAATATAATAAATATAATCCAAAATCCAACCGAAAACGAATAGGAAATCTGGTAAACAATTAGTTTTTGTCTTATGATTAGAGTAAAAGACTTTAAAATCTATTTCTTATGGTTATTATTCAATGCCCTTCTAGTGATCCATGAATAAGGGATACGATTCGGATACAGTAATGATTTGACAACACTCTTGCCTAACTTGCAACTAATCAAAACAATTCTTTGGCAACCAAAAAAAAAAAAAAAGAAGAACTAATCGAAATTTACAAAATTTATACTTTTATTTTTTTTTTGTAAGCTATTAAAATCATGTTATTTTGAGGGCATAGTTTTAACCTATAAAGGACTAAATAATTGATATTTATAGGATTTACATATTGAAGTGTTATATATATCAAAATTCAAGGTTTTTTTTTATTTTTTTTTATTTTTCTTTTAAAAATACAATATTATTGTATCCGTGAACCCAAACCCAAATCTACGATCATATTACTTTTGGGCTGCCCAAAAGGTAAGAGTTATGGGTTTTTATTGAGGAAATTATACACTGAACACTTTTTTTTTTTTTTTTTTTTTTTTTAAATATCATTTATACGATGATTCAAAGTTATTTTCATTTTACATTTTCCATAATCGGAACTCTAAATGCAACGATTACAACGTCCAAATCCATTTTTTTTTTTTTTTTTACTTGGTTGATTGATTCTTAGATCACCGAGCGACTAATTTTCGAGATCGAATGGCAGTATCAAAGAGCAGAGAGTTTCAATTTACAACCTTCACAACGAGTTAATTAGGAGAGGCTTAGTTTCTGAACTTTCTTGAATGTGGGTTTTTTCTAGGTAGAGGATTTTCAATTGCTAATTAATTTTTGGCTCATGGGTTCTTTTATTAACATAAAATTTTTTGTATTATATACTGACTCTTAATTTTCCAGTTCTCAAGTTAAATTTTGGGTGTGAAATTTTCCTATTTCAATTCTTGGCATCCCTCATTTATGATTTTGCTTTAGATTTTCTTTTGGATGGTCATGGTTTTTAGCTCTCTCTCTCTCTCTCTCTCTCTATGCAAATCTGCAAACATGGATTTTTTTTTTAGACATTAATTTCACAGTTCTTGCATTTTTTTACTCAAGGAATGAAGGGTTAAAAAATGGAAGTTTAGTTTTGTTTTTGCATAGAGAAAGAGAGAGAGAGGAAGGGTTGAAGAAGAAGAAGAAGACGTGGTAGAATTTTTTTTTTTTCATTGATAATTATAATATTATTTTTCTTTAAGTCTCACGCATCCGATTATGAGTTTGAAGTTTCCGTGCCTTTTATTTGGTGCAATTGAATTTATTTATCTAAAATTGAAAACAAATTAACTAATTTGTAAAAAAATGAAAGGTAGTTTATAATTTAGTCTTTAAAATTTGTCTTAATTAATAATTTAATCCATACAATTTGAAAAATGAACTATTTAATTTTAAATATTTTATTCTGTCAAAATAATTAGTAATTCCGATCAATTTTCTTCAAATATTCATTAAAAAAATAAAAAAAATAATTATTAATACTTAAAAATATTTTTACCATCACCACCACCATCAACAACAATGTCACCGTCTGTTAAAATACTCCTACCATGGCCATGGCCTCCTTGTTAATCCACAAAAATTAACTGAAAAGATATTAATATTTGCAAACAAATAGTGGAAAGCAATTAAATCACGAAATTCTAAATATTATATAAAAAAATAATTAAATTTCGAAATTCATTTTCAGATTGTATTAAAATGGTTGTGATTGGATAAATGGTAGTGTTTATATATGCAAACCTCTCAAGCCATTTCAGTCTGCCGCCATAACCATACCAAATTGGACAATGCCGACTAAAAAGAATTTCCACAGAACCTAAAGCCCATCAAAGCACTTGATTCAGACGATCTGAAAGATTAATGGGAGCAGACCCTTTAAAGCCATGCTGTTAAAACCGGATCGGATCGGCTGATCGGATTGATTGAACCAAGAATCGATTACTAATCTGATTTTAAAATCATAAAAAACCGGATAAATCATGAACCGAAAAAAATTGATTCGAACTAAAAAAACCGATAACCGATCGAACCAAATTTTTTCAAAATAATACCGTTTTGAACAAAAAAAATAATTAAAAAAAAAAGAGATAATGTCAGATAAATTAAATTAAATCGGTCAGATCGACCGATCAAATCAATTAGACTATAAATTAATTAAAAAAAAAAACAGTTCAATTTTCGGTCCAATTTTAACGACATTGCTTTAAAGGCTGGACGCTTGGTTATGCAGTAAATAGAAGAAGAAGATAAGTTTCTATCTATTGGCCAAAGGTCACAGTGCCTGTACGTGGCGATGGTGGTTTCGGTGATGATGGTGGTTTCAGTTTGATGATGTTTTGTTGACTATGTTGGTGTTGTTGGGATTCATTCAGCCTTTGCATCGAGTTTAGCATTTTTTTTTTTTTATTTTAATGTTTGTTTGTTAGGTGAGAAAATAAAGGAAAAGAAAGTTCGGGGTTTGTTGTCCAAGAAAATCCAAATATGTTAATTTGTAAATTTAATTTGTTTAATATATAAATTTAATTTTGATTAATTTGTTGATTAATTTTGGATATAATTTGTAAAGTGGAAGAGTGGTGATAAATGATTGAAGAAAGATTGTTGCAATAAAAAATTTAATTGCAAATGATGATATTTTAGATTTTTCATAGAATTTTAACGGAAAAAGTAATAGAATAACTATTTAGTATAACGAAATGAGATATTAAAGCATTTCTCAAATTATAGAGACCAAATTATTAATTAAGATAAATTTCAGAAACTAAATCATAAATTATATAAAAATTAATTTTAAAGTGTATGCCAAAAAATTAATTTATGATAGTATATATACATAACAGATACCATAATAAATGAAATTGATGCCATTGTCTGAGACTTAATAAATGTATATCAAATATTAAATTATGATAAATAATTTAAACATATATCAAAATACAGTTCAAATATATAAAAAAAAATTCAAAAACATATAACAAAAAATTTGAAAAAATATATCATTTACACAAAAAAAAAAAAATGCCAAACATATACCAAACAACTCAATACCATAAAATTTTTTAAAAACATATATCAAATTGATAATAACATATACCATTTTACAAAAAAGTATACCTAACATATATCACTCTATTTTTGAAATAAAAGTTTCAAATTATGGTATTTTGAAAAAAAATTCTACTGAAAAATCTTTTTGAAAAAAATAATTTCTTACGATAAAAATGATAATATATATATAAAATATTTTTTAGGTTATTTTTGTAAAGATCCCATCTTATTTTAATTGCTTAGTGCTCATTGCTTTAAAGGTTTGTTTGTCATTAGCGTTAAAATTATTTTATTAGAAAATACTATTTTCGATGCAGTAGAAAAAAATAGTTTTAATTTTTGAAATTATTGTTATGAAAATTTTTATAATTAGAACCTTGGAAAAAAAATATAGAATATGTGAAATTTATTTTAAAAATATTTTTTAATTAATATTTTTAATAAAATATTTTTTCAACAATAATTTAAATAATAATACGAAACAAATTAAGACTAGCTTGTCAAACATCTCCTAATTTGAGCCCATATACTAGCTAAGAGCATATTCAATGGACTTTTTATATTGTCAGACTCTTTATTATAAAGAGTCATCTCAAAAAATAAAGTTTCAATGAATTTCTTATCTTTTAAAAATAAATAAGAGAATTGATTTAACTTTTTACATTTACAGAGTTAAATATCACTATTTACTCTAATTTTAATTATATGAAATTACACCAAATATAATTTTGTCTTTTTAGGTTTTCAAAAATGCATTTTTTTTTTTTTATACTTATGATATACCTTTAAAAGTGAGACATTTTTTAAATAGAAAATTTAATAAGTTGTATTTTTAAAAAGAAAAAGAAGGGAATACATATATGATAATATTTTGTCTTCTTGAGGTGTTTACAATATTTTTAAATCCGGCCCGGTCTTACAACCGGTGAAAGCAGAGGGTCACGGGTTAGAGGTTTAATCGGGGTCAAACCGAAATTTTAAATAAATTAATATATTTATTATTTATATGTTAAAAAAATATAACATACATATAATTAAAATTAATAAACGTTATTAGAGCAAGTAATGAACATTACTTAGAAGAAATATGAATTTGAGAGAATTATTTAGAATAAATTATGATAAATTAACTCATTAAATGGCCATTTTGAGACCCAAATTCAGGTGAGTTCCACTACTCGGTAGTGAGAGGTCTATTCGGATTTATATTCTTTTACATAAGCAATATGAATTTGAATATTTATGTATTCAAAATGGTGAATGATAATTTGAAACTCAAAATAAGCTCTACACTAAAGGAAGTGAGGGAGGAAAATAAGTTATCCCACATTGAAAAAATGTAAAGTTGGAATGATGTATATATTCAAAAACTGATCATTTCAAAGTTAAGAAAGTAGCTAAGAAAGCTCTCTCGTGTGCGCGCGGGAAGTGTAAAGTTGGAATGAGTGTATATATATATAAATAACTATTAATTATCATTATTGTATTAAATTATAAGCATAATGTATGTCTATGTCATTTTATGTTCTGTTATACATATGATTGTTATTTTTTTTTTATATGTTTGCGGTGGAAATGGGATGAAGTGAATCTAGCTCAACTAACATAGGAGTTGTACATGATATCATGATGAATTATATGAATGATATAAGTTATGATTAATGATATTAATACAGGGATAGCCTAGTTTGAACTAGTCTCACCGTGGCTCCTGAACATGGACAAGAGAATATAGTGATGCCTGGTTTGAGCTGTACTCACCGTAGTCCAATAGTTGGGATTTTAAGAGAGTCAATAGAGGGGGTCGGTTCCCTATTTATGATATATTGCATATTAGAGAGGGATTGGATTTTACAAACTGTTTCCATCACAATTGCCTTGTGTGTAACTGGATGATTATATGTGATGTGATGTTTCATATAGATTACAAGTTTCATGTATACTAAATTGATTATATCATCTCATTCAGTAGAACGCTCACTCCTATTCAATATCTTTTCAAGATAATTTCCCGCCTTTTTATCAAACTTAGCCTTGCATCCTTTTATGCAGGGGCTCTTTTGCTACAAGGTGTTTATCAAATTTATGTAATTTATCTAGTACTTCTGCAATTACTTATATGTTGGGATTATTGTATTAGCTATTCTGTAGTTATTTAAAGGATGCAGGGCTCTTTTGCTACAAGGTGTTTATCAAATTTATGTAATTTATCTAGTACTTCCGCAATTACTTATATGTTGGGATTATTGTATTAGCTCTTTTGTAATTATTTAATATGATGGATTGTATTATTATCCCTTATAATTATGTATGGATGATGGAATTTATGATGTGAGTCGACTGAATCTCTACTTATGTTAAGATATTAATATGCTATTATGAATGGTTGTTGGAGAATATATCTCCATCAGTTATGGTATGGATAATTATTTTATAGGTTATGGATGAATTCTCTTGAGTTTTTGACAAGTAGGCTTGCTACGGGTTCCGATAACATATAGCTTTCTCGTTCCTAAGCGCTGGTCACGATTCAGATTTGAGTTGTAAAAATATATTTTGGATAAAGATTTAATACAGAAAATTCTAATCATGGAATGGAAGGCATGGCAAGAAATAATCACAAAAACACTTTTATAGTGTTCAATACGGATACCGATAATATATAGTTTTCTCTTTCCTTAGCGCTGGTCACGATCCAGATTCAAATTGTGAAAATATATTTTGGATAAAGATTTAATACAGAAAATTTTAATCATGGAATGGAAGGCATGGCAAGAAATAATCACAAAAACACTTTTATAGTGCTCAATTTTCATAATTTGTCATGTTTCTCTGTGGAAAAAAAAAAGAAATCATTAGTCAATGTCTTGATTGAAAAATAAAAATCCTTTTTTGTTGATGTTGAGATGCTTAATTTTCTGTTTTGTACAATTTTTTTTAGGGGTCCATTTTCTTGAATTTGTCAATTTTCAAAGATTAGCATGGAAATTGGGACCGTGTTGATTTTTGTCTTGATTAAAACAGGCATCATCAACATATACTTTTTCTAACTTATTATATTTATAAAGCCAGAGACAAGTTGGTCCAAAGGGACAGAAAAGTAGATTTTGTGGTTTTGGTAAAGCAAAAGTTAATTTAAAGCAAATAATATAATTAAATTGGTTCCTAGTGATAATGCTTCCTCTTTTTATCTTTTTTATAGATGCTTTTGCATGGCCAATGTTTCTTTAATTTCCTAATCCCTATAAAATAATTCATCCCCATTTGCTTCTTTTATTTTTTCTCAATCTTTTGTTAAAGCAAAAGTGATTACTTAAAAAATTCTTATATTTGGACGAATTGCTTTTCATCCAGAAAATATTAGAATGTTTTCGAATTATAAACTCTTATAATTAAAACTAAATTTAGAAAAAAAAAGAAAGAAACCATGTTTAGTAACTCCATGATATAATTTTTGCATTGCTTTATAATAAAATAAAAAAAAAGAAAAAATCTATTTTTTTATATTCTTATTTAATATATTCTCGCCACAGTAAAAAAAAAAAAGACAATAATAATAAGTACATATATAACTTAGATAATAAATTAAAATTGAATTTTGCTTTTTTCGTATGCTTAAAAAAGAAAAAGTGACAATAATGGTTATGATGGTGACAAAATAACACTGAGGTTCCATTTAGTAGTTTTTTTTTTTTAAGTATTGGGAAAATAAAAAATTTAAATCTGAATCTGGATATGCATTACTTTTAAATTATTTGATTTGCTCAGAACAAAGAAATAAGAAAATAACTTTTCCATAAAGTGAGAATTCACTATTTTTTTTTTAAAATTCTTGTGGGCAATTTTTATTTTCATTTTTCTGGTGAATATGGTGATATTTATGGAGAAGACATGAGTTCTATTTTTTTTTTTTTCTTTAGGGTAAAAAATAGGCAAAATGACTAAATTAGTCATCGAATTTGGTGTATGGGGACAAATCAGGATAAAATCACTTCTTTTATCATCAAAATCCTCATACTTGGCAATTTTTATCAAATTAGTCCTTGGTCAAACTTTGGGCAATGCGTGTGTTATAAAATCAGACGAAATAACGTTAATTTTATAAGTTCCGTTTGGTATAGCTTTTCAGAAAAGTGTTTCTAATTTTTTTTTTTTAGTTTTTTCAATTTTGAAAAGTATTTTTGAAAAAATAGAATGTTTTTTCAAAAAGCAAGATTGAAAAAAAAAAAAAAACAGTTTCAAAAAAAAATTAATCAATTAAATAAAAAATTTAAAAAGTATTTTTTTAACCTACAGGTTAATAATAGTAATCAATTAAATTTAAGTTTTAAGGGTATGAATGAAAATTATTTTTCGATTTTGTGTAATGATTGAATGTTTTAATGAAATGATGATATTTTGTTTATCATTATATACATCTTTATTTAGTATTAAAAATTAAATTTCAGGGACAAAGCAAAAATTAAACAATCAAATGAATATAAGAATTGCAAAATTTAAAATATTTTTCATTAATATCTATAAATAACATTCAAATATGGGGGAATTAGAAAATCTAACAAATGTCAATAAAAAATTAAAACCTAACTTATAATCACATAAATTAGTACCGTGCTATATTTAACTTTCATCAATCATTAATATATTAATTAATCACATAATAGTTTTTAGAGACTAAATAACACTTTTTGAATTTTTTTATTTAATTGATTTTTTTAAAATTTTTTTTTCAATCCTATTTTTTTTGAAAAACATCTATTCACCTATTTTTTTAAAAATTGATTTTTTTTTTTTTAGAAAAACACTTTTCTGAAAAATTATGTCAAACGGGACTTATGAAATTAACGTTATTTCATCTGATTTTATAGCGCACACATTGCCCAAAGTTTGACCAATGACTAATTTGACAAAAATTAGTAAGTACGAGGACTTTGATGACAAAAAAGGTGATTTTGTCCTGATTTGTCTCAAGTGTTAAGTTCGAGAACTAATTTAATCTTTTTACTATAAAAAATATATTTTTTTAAATGTTAACTGCTTTATTTTCTGTCTTTAATCTTAAAACAATAAAAAATAAACAAGCAACTCCTAAAGTAGATATTCTCTTTTCTCTTTATAGCTTAAGCTCCTTGTAAGTTACATTATTTTTCAAAAGAAATAAAGTGCCAAACATCAAATCTTTATTTATTGGGAAAAGCAGATTCTTAATTGTAGAAAAAGAGGATACACTTGTGAATGAACAATCACAAACTCATCAATCAATCAATTTTTTTTTTTAAAAAAAAAAAAAGTGAAAGGTAAGTAGTAGTAGTAGCAGTAGTGGGGGAGAGGAAAGATGCTTAGTTTAACAATAGTGTAAAAGATTTTATCAATCACTGAAAAATACTAAAACTCAACAATACATCAAAAGTATTGGTTAAATTTGTCTTCCTGTTCTTCAATCAATAATGGCTTTATATTCTCATTTTCTGGTTCTTTATCTATTCTTTGTATCTTCTATTGTTTGCCAAGTTACAGGTATGTTCTTCTTGATTCTGCAATTCTTTTCTTTGAATGATTTTTTATTCAATTTTGAGATCAACCCAATTTTTATAATGAAGTGTTCATCTTCCAAATTTATCTTGCTTGTGATTGTAATTAATTTCTTGAAACAAAAGTCCTATTAAATCATAATAGTAGAAAAGACAGAGCAACCACTCTGTTTCTTGAAGAAAAAATAACAAAATTTTCTTGATTTTAGTAGAGAAGTAGCTATACAAAAATCTAGCTATATACAATTACTAATTAAACAATATCAATCCAACTTAACTCACCTATAAAATGTCAATTTCTATAGAATTATTAAGAATAGCAATCTGTTCTGCTTTTCATTAGAATTGTAAAATAGTTATTAACAGTGTAGTAGTAAGTTAAAATCTATTTTAATTCACAGAGTTCATCAGCATTGATTGTGGAAGCAATAGTAACTATACTGATCCAAGAACTGGGCTAGAATGGATTTCAGACAATGGAATCATGAACCATGGAAAATCAGTACAAGTAAAAAATCCAGATGGAAGTTTGGTATTACAGTATCAGAGGAGAAGAGATTTTCCTATAGACAACAAGAAGTACTGTTATAATCTAGGAACAAAAGAGAGAAGGCGGTATCTAGTTCGAGCAACATTTCAATATGGAAGTTTAGAAAATGAAGATTCATACCCAAAATTTGAACTATACTTAGATGCAACTAAATGGTCAACTGTGACAGTATTAGATGCTTCAAGAGTTTATGTTGAAGAAATGATCATAAGGGCTCCTTCGAGTTCTATCGATGTATGCATTTGTTGTGCTACTACTGGTTCTCCCTTTATATCTACTATTGAGTTGAGACCTCTTAATCTTTCAATGTATGCAACTGATTATGAGGATGGTTTCTTTCTAAAATTAGCAGCTAGAGTAAATTTTGGTGCTCCAAGTGAAGAGGCCTTAAGGTAAGATGACTCTGAATTTTCGGTTCGTGTAAGAAGTTGTGTTATCAGGAAAATTTATATTACTAGTGCAAAGATTTCAAGTTGAAATTGTTTATCTCAGGTACCCAGATGATCCTTATGATAGAATTTGGGACTCAGATCTTGTTAAAAGGCAAAATTTTCTCGTAGGGGTGGCGCCTGGCACGGTTAGAATCAATACAACAAAAAGTATAGATATTCAGACAAGAGAATACCCTCCTGTCAAAGTAATGCAAACAGCTGTTGTTGGTGAAGAAGGAATGCTGAGTTATAGATTGAATCTCGAAGATTTTCCTGCGAATGCTAGAGCATATGCATATTTTGCTGAAATTGAAGACTTAAGAGCAAATGAGACAAGAAAATTTAAAATGATGCAACCTTATATTTCTGACTATAGTAATGCAGTTGTAAATATTGCAGAAAATGCCAATGGAAGTTACAGGCTTTATGAACCTAGCTACATGAATGTGACTCTAGATTTTGTTTTGTCATTTTCATTTGTTAAGACTCACGATTCTACTCAAGGACCACTCCTAAATGCAATTGAGATTAGTAAATACCTAAAGATTGCATCAAAGACTGATAGTCAAGATGGTAAGGGAATGATGATCTTCTATAAATATTTGCTAGAGTTATATCAACCTTATAAATAACTATGCAATTCAATTTGTACTATTGGCAGTGACTGTTCTCGATGCCTTTCAATCAATGTTAGCTGCAAGTTCTTTGACAAATGAAGGAGGTGACCCCTGTGTTCCAGCACAGTGGGATTGGGTGAATTGTTCCTCAAATGCACCACCAAGAATCACAAAAATGTAAATTCTTCTCATTTAGTGACTGACAGATCAGGTTCATTTCATACTGCAGAACATTTTAACCTCAGACATTTAAAAATTCAACTAGTAATAGTAACAGCCTGTTTGGCATTGAAGTTGAAACTGCAGTTTCCAATAAGCAAAATTTTTTAGATATTTTTAAGAAAAGCAATTTGCGAGTATTGTTTAGCTTTTTTTGAAGCCGATCAATTTTCATGACCTCTAATCAACATTTTCAACATAGTTCTTTTCCCAACAATAATTCAAATAATAGTGCCAAATAGACTGTAAGACTACTAGTTTCATTACATCTATCCAAGTAGTTCATCGATTTTTTAACAAATATACTACAAAAAATATTGAATTTAAAAGCTGCTGCAATTTCTTAAAAGCTGCATAGATTCTAAAATACGGTAGCCTTACAAAAGCTGGATTGAACTGACCTGTTGAGCAGTGCACTGTCAGGAAAAAATTTGAAAGGGGAAATCCCACCTGAGATTAATAACATGGAGGCATTGGAAGAGCTGTAAGTACTATTATGCTTTAATTAAAGTATCTACTACTCTTCATCTTCTTCTCATTGATCCCTATAATAATTCTTTTCAATTTCTTAGGTGGTTGGATGGTAACTTCCTCACAGGGTCATTACCTGATATAAGCAATCTTGTTAATTTGAAAATTGTGTAAGTTTTGCATTTCATTCTTTACATTTTCCCTCATTTACACTATAAGTGCAACTTTCAAAGGTTATAATACATTTTCTGCCTTATTTATTGAATATGCAGGCATATGGAGAAAAACAAACTGTCCGGTTCTTTACCCAAGTACTTGGGTAGTTTGCCAAACTTGAGGGAATTGTAAGTAACATTTTGAATTTTCTTAACCACTTTTTCGTATGGATTTTCCTATGATAAATGACTAGAATATTCACTAATTGTGAAAATTATATGTGGCAGGTACATACAGAACAACTCCTTTACTGGGGAAGTACCTCCAGCATTGTTAAATGGAAAAGTAATTATTAAGTGAGTATGTTTCTTGTTAATTACATTCAAATAGAAAGCTGCAATAATGAATTGAACTGAAATTTCTAAAGCACTTGAATAATGAAATGTGATATCATAAATAACTATGGACAATGGTATTTAACAAAGAGTTTATCTTGCAGCTATGAAGATAATCCTGGACTACACAAAAAGGCAACAAAAATGCTGCATTTTAAGTTGATACTAGGAATTTCAATTGGCATACTTGCAGTTCTGTTAGTTCTGTTGTTAGGAAGTTTAGTATACCTACGTAGTCTGCAAAGAAAGGCGTCGCATCAGAAAACCAATGACCAAGGTATGCAGAACTCATTCTTTTCTTGTTCCATTCAAAGGGTTTGTTTAGCATTATTGTTCAAGCTGATGTTGAAAAAAGCATTATATTGAAAATATTGATATGAGGTTATTAATGTTTGTTTTTAATGTGAATTTTCACATTTTCTAATCACAAAAGCTTCAAAGTACTTAACAGTACTCCCAAACTGTTTTTTTCTAACAGCATTTAAAATGATATTTTTTTTAAAAAACATTTTTAACTTCAATGCCAAACAGACTCAGAATCTTCTGCATTTTCCTTATTCTTGTTGTGTTCACCAGGTAACTCTTTGCGCAATAGTACAAAACCTTCAACAGCTTATTCTATTGCTCGAGGCTGGCATCTCATGGATGAAGGAGTTTCATACTATATTTCGTTTTCTGAGCTTGAAGAAGCTACTAACAATTTTTCCAAGAAAATTGGAAAAGGAAGTTTTGGAACTGTGTATTATGGTCAAATGAAAGATGGGAAAGAAATTGCTGTCAAGATAATGGCTGATTCATCTAGCCATCTGAGACAGCAGTTTGTAACTGAGGTAATGCCAATATTCAGCCAACAATTTTTTGAAACAAATAGAAGTTTAAACTTCAAAAGATCAAAACAGAATTCTGATAAATTTATCAGTTTGATATAAATTTCAATGTTGATAACTAATGAAGCAATACTTGTAGGTTGCTCTCTTGTCAAGAATTCATCACAGAAACTTGGTTCCTTTAATTGGATTCTGTGAAGAAGAACATCAACGTATTCTAGTTTATGAATATATGCACAATGGAACTTTAAGGGATCATATACATGGTCTGCGTACAATAATTTTGGAATTGTCTTCTCTGTTTTGATAGTAATGTGATTTGGAATTGAAATCCATGGGATGATCTATTGACAGGTTCTGCCAACCAGAAACGCTTGGATTGGCTAGCTAGACTACAGATTGCAGAAGATGCAGCTAAAGGTTCAATATAAAACTTATCATTTCTATGTGCATTAGGGGTGAATTATTATTAATTTTAATATTATTATGAGTTCGAACTCGTAATCTCATCAGGCTATAAACAAATCTACTGCCATCAAGCCGAAACTTATTATTTAATTTTTTTTTTTTGTAATTTGGCTCCAACCGGTACTTGAACTCGAGAACTTTTAGTCTGGAGACACTCCATTACCACTGAATCAAAGGTTCATTTCTCTTATTATTTAATTTTCAAATTCATAAAAATAAACACAAAATTAGATACTTGCAGGCCTTGAATACTTGCATACAGGATGCAACCCCAGTATCATACACAGAGATGTAAAAACAAGTAATATTCTCTTAGACATTAATATGAGAGCAAAAGTGTCAGATTTTGGACTTTCAAGGCAAGCTGAAGAAGATCTAACCCATATTTCAAGTGTGGCAAGAGGAACAGTTGGTTACCTTGATCCTGAGTAAGGCATAGTTAGTTTGCAAACTAAATTAACTAATTTGTCTTCTTGTCTGTGGTTGACTAATCATATATATGCTCCAACAGGTACTATGCAAATCAGCAATTGACTGAAAAGAGTGATGTTTACAGTTTTGGGGTTGTTCTCCTGGAACTTATCTCTGGAAAAAAGCCTGTTTCTACAGAAGATTTTGGTGCTGAAATGAACATTGTTCACTGGGTATGAAAAAACTTCCAAATTTCATTCTTTTTAAAAATGTTGAGCTACATACGAGTAGGACTCCATTGTTAGAGGTGGTCATGGGCTCAGGTCCTCTTGACCAAGCCTAGCCCGGTTGATTTGAGTTCGGGCTTGGACAAGTAATTTGAACCTTTTGACCCTTTTTTTTTTTTTTTTTTTTTTTTAGCATAAGGGATCAGGACTCAAATAGAAAAAAACTACTATTATTCTATAAGTGCAAGTGATTGTCCCAACTTAAGAATTGATTAATTGGAGTGATTCGAAATCAGGCCAAGAATAAAAATATCCCTATATATCCCTAACTTTGGCTTAGCCAAACCCGGTTCCGTTAGATAGTTTAACATCTCTACTTCATTTCTTTTCATTTGAATTATTTGGATTAGCATTGAATATTATTCTAGCTAGTGGTCGAATGTTTGTCTTACAGATTAGGCACTCTTCTTATTTTCCTTGTGAGACTCATCAATAACAAGTTGTTGTGTTGTAGGCAAGGGCCCTGATTCGTAAAGGGGATGTGGTGAGCATAGTGGATTCTATTATAATAGGAAATGCCAAAATAGAGTCAATATGGAGGATTGCTGAAGTTGCTATCCAATGTGTTCAACAACGTGCAATTTCTAGGCCAAAAATGCAAGAGGTAATTTTGGCTATACAAGAAGCTATCAAGATTGAGAAAGGAACTGATTCCTCCCAAAAACTGTCTGCTAGTGGTAGCTCCAAAGCACAATCTTCAAGAAAAACATTACTCACAAGCTTTCTTGAAATTGAGAGCCCTGATTTATCAAATGGTTGCCTAGTCCCAGCTGCTAGATAAAAAATTTTCTTCTATAGCCTTACCCTAAACAAAACTATTTAATTATAATTGTAACAAATGGTCACCATTTTTATTAATTTCGGTTGTGTATTTGCTTATAATTATACATGTTGGTGCTCGTGTCTCGCGTCTCAATTTGTAAAGAAAAGTATGAATTAGTCATATCAAAATTTTAAAAATTTTGATATTTTTCAAATTCAAACTCAATTTATGAACATATTTATATATGATGTGACTATACAAAAATAATACTTTGAAAAAAAATTTACTTTAAATTTTATATTTTAAGTGTGAAGTTAGACTTTTTCTTTTAGTCAAATGAAAAAATAACTCTTCTTTTTCAATAATTCTCTTTATATTAAATTTTAATAATATTTTGTAAAAATTCCAAGCTTTTGCTACAAGTTTGTCTTTGTAATCAAGTGGTCCTTATTTACTAAGTGATACATTTTTAAGTTTAAATGATAAGTTTCTTTAGGATTGATAGGTTTAGAATTATTGTTGTTTGAAATTTGAACATAGTTACAATTCAAAAAGAAAAAAGAAAAAAAACAAATAAATAAGGGGCACCTACCATAGACTTGGCCATAATAGTGTTGTTATTTTCCTATGGAGAATCAAACAATGCTGCTATTTAATAATGATTTTTTCCCAATAGAGTTTTTTAGTTGCCTCACCAAATAGTTTGGTATATTGAAGAGTCTTGTGGTCCAAGGTGATTTTAGGTTTTGTTTGGAGTTGTTATTGACCTCAACTAAAATAAAAGAAAAATGAAATAAAATTATAAATTTAAATTTAAATTTTCTTGGCTAAAAAGTTTTAATAAAAATAGATATTGATCAATTCATACA
Source organism: Vernicia montana (assembly GCA_949750685.1). Taxonomy (NCBI): domain Eukaryota; kingdom Viridiplantae; phylum Streptophyta; class Magnoliopsida; order Malpighiales; family Euphorbiaceae; genus Vernicia; species Vernicia montana. Next base: position 15,676 of record CATKHJ010296737.1, read on the forward strand.
CTAAGTGTATAGATTTATCTCATACAAAGTGTATAGATTTATCTCATACACTAAATTAATGAGTGATAAAATATTTTAACCAATATAACTCTTTTGTCTATTTTTTACTAAGTGAAAAGACACCGATACTCTTTTTTACTACATATATTCTTATCTCATTAAATTAATATATACACTCATTGTAAGTAAAACTTAACCCAATTCTTAATTCATTTCTAAAATGAAAATTTGGGCAAAGCATTAAAAATAAGTACTTTTTTGTTAAAATTTGCTTTTAATGGGAGCTTTTCTAAAGCTTTGAGTAAGGGATTAAGGCCAAGTCAATTAAGGCCATTTAAATAAATAAATAAATAAAATAGAGAGATAAATTTGAAATTTCTTAAAAAACAGAAAATATCAAAATTTGAATTCTTAATATTATATACAATAATTATGTCAATAACACTCATAAGCATTCTTAAAATTGAGAGTTTGGAGTCTTATTCATGATAGTCTGAAATTGATACTATATTTATGTCTTATGATTTCATTAGCAAAAATACTTTAAGCTTCGGTTCAAATTTTTAGCACTTAATTATTTTAAATTGTTCGGTAACGCTTGATTTAAAAGTCTCAATTAAATTAAAAATAATTTAAAATTTACACTGAATACAATAAATAATTAAATTTTTAAATATTTTTATAATTTAAAAATTATATGACTTATTTTATTCAATATTTATATTTTCATCACTTAATTTTTAATTTCATCGAATATCAATTAATAGTTACTCTAGCTAGATATGTATGAGATCCAGGACACAATATTCTCCGCTAGGGTATGAAATAGCCTATTAACCTCTCATTTTATGAATAGAAAATATTAAGCACAATAATTATGACATTAAAGCTATTGAATTATTAATTTTTTTAATTAGATTTTTATTATAATTTTAATTCGCAATTATACACCTCTGAACACCATTTTAATATTATATTAAATCAAAACCCAATTATCTAATGACTTCAATTTAAGCCTATGTGTCCTAATCTTTTACTTTAATTTTAATAAAGAATCACGTTAATCAAACAGATAATAATAGCATAGCAAGATTAATTATATCATCTCATCTCATCTCATCATCCACTAAATCTGTATTACTTGTTAAATAATTGATTATTTTAAAGTGGAGATATTAAATATAGTTTGACTTCTTTGCATCAGAAACCCAACTGTCACCAAATTTGCAAGGCTAACCATCTACCACAAAAATTAAAAGCCAACTAAAATAAATAATCATATAAACTAGCATGCCTAAAATATTATAAAAAAAAAAAAAAA
>CATKHJ010296796.1:0-29411 GCA_949750685.1 Vernicia montana
ATCACAATATGTAATTTTTTAAAATAACTAAATAAAATAAAATTTAGAAATACCCATAAAATAAAATAACTAAATACAACTAAAGAAAATATCATAATATGTAATTTTTCAAAATAACTAAATACATTTTCATTTGTTTATCTACAAAATTTTCAAAATAAAAGGAAACAAAATAACTAAATACAACTAAAGAAAATATCATAATATGTAATTTTATAAAGAATTGAACTTTCAATACAGTTACTTTACTTTCTAGATTAATTAACAAGATTTGATGTATTTTGTGATGTTGCATTAAAATAGCTAGAATTAAAAAATAAAAAAAATAAAAATAAAAAAACCAAATTAGATTTTGATGAGAAAACTATTTCGTTGAAAGCAAGGGATAATATTTTTTTTCAATCAAGATTAGTAAAAGAGAGTATTTTTATCAAAATTTCACTTTATTAAAATTTCTTTACCTTCTTATTATTTTTATGTATTTTCTTTTTATACTCATCCACAAATTTTACTTAATGTTTTTTCATTTGATTATTTAGATGGCAAAGAGATACGATTTCATGGATGACATAAGTCCTATCAAGGAAAGGTGGAAGATTAAGGTCAGGACAATTAATCTTCTCTTCTCTTTTATTTTCTAGGGTTTTAGAATGCATTTACTTTTCAATTTTCATTTGCTATTTTTTTTTTTTATTGCTGCCTCTGATTATCAATTCTTCCAATTAATGCTTATAAACAATCATCATCATCATTGTTCTTCTGGGTATTTGATTTCTTACAGGTTAGTGAGAATCACTCATGAAAATAAATTTATTTTCCAAAAAAAAAAATGGGTTTCATGGTTTGGTTTGAGATAAATAATTAATTTGAGGTTTTAGAATAGTATGTTGCTAGAAAGTTTATGTTTGCTTCACATATTAAATATTTTGTGAACAATTTAACTCAAAGGCCTTAGCTTTACTTTTTGACTTTGACATTTTCCTTACTTTGTTGGTGATGTGAGCCAAAGAAATGCCGATCTCATACTAAAGTAATCCGAACTGTGAATCCTGCAAAACAAGATGTTAAAGAGGTCAGACAAACTGTTTGGGCGAACTTTATGATGCTTAAGTCAATAATTGGTTATCTTTAGCTAAAGGAAAATGGAAAGTTTAGAGTGTTTAGAATGCGTAACATGTGTTATGGAGTGTGAGGAGGTATTTATAGGAGATTTTCTTGAGGAGCAAGTCCTTAGAAAATAGGACTACTAAACATCCAAGTAGTGGAGTAATTGGTTCCTACATTTTAGGAAGTGAAGACCATAGGTGGAGATCTCTGTCCAAGTCGTGGGTCATCCTGGATAGGTTATGGCGATCTACATACTTTGTAGGAGAATTTTGAACCTTTATATGTACCAATCTGAATCTGGGAGAAACCGTGACTTGCTTGGAATGATCTACTAGGTAAGCTCATGGTTGGCTTGGGGTGATCTATATAGATCGGTATGTATCAGTTGGCATTCGATAGTATTAGAATTTCTAAGCTTCTAATCACTGTCTCTATTGTTAGAAGCATGGATAATTTTGTTCGATTGTTGCATGCTATAGTTGGGGATCTAATAATTCATGTATTTTTTTTTTTACTTTTCTTGTATATATATATATATAATATTTTATTAGTTGGTCTATCAAACTAACAGAAAAACTAACTGCTGTTAGTTTTTGAGTTTATTTGATCCATTTTGAATAGTTTTGAGATTTAATGGCAACGTTATACTTTGCATTAAGTAGAAAGGTTTGTATTTACTTTTGTTATACATTTATTTAATATATTTTCAATTTACATATATAACATCTTATCATTATAATTTGATTTATTATTTGCATATATCAATTTATAATCAACAAAATGAATAATTTTGCTATAATGCGCGGGTTTGTATTTAGTTTTTATACTATTTTAAGTAATATTAACAAATATCAATTATTTTATGTAAGAAAATAAGGAGGATATATCAATAATCTTTCCACCTAACTATGAACAAAAAATGCATTATGATAATTCAAATAAATCATCGTAATAATTAAAAAATAATATAACTTTTCAATTATTATCATTTGAAAAAATTTATAATCTAAATCATAAACACAACTTTTATGATCATTATGACAAATTAAATGTATTACAATATAATTATAATATGTTACCTATATAAAAAATAAAAATATTAATTTTTAATTTAGCAATTGTTATAATTTAACAAAATTTATAACGTAAATCATCAATTTGTAACATATAGTAATGATAAAAGATTAGCTAAAACAAATGTTTACGATAATTAATATTTTAAAATAATAACATATTTTCAAATAGACATTATAATGATAATTCAAATAAATAATTATGATACTGAAAATATTAAATAAAAATATAATAACAATATAACCTTTCAATTATTATTACTTGAAGAAATTTGAAACCTAAATCATAAAAACAATTTTATGATCATTATGATAATTAAATATATTACAAAAAATAACTATGATATGTAACCTAAATAAAATTAAAAATTTTTAATTTTCAATTGCAGCATAATTTAAAAAAAAAAAATGTATAATGCAATTTGAACAAGTGATTACAATATTTTAACAAAAAATTAAAGATAATACAATTTACTTTTTTATTTTATTTTTAATTATTATCATTTGAAAATAATTGTAACATCAACCATAAAGTAATTTTAATGATCATTATGATAAATTAATATATTGGAAACATATATAATTATGAGTTGTAACTTAAACAAAATTTAAATTTTCAATTTTTAATTATTACAATTATAATTAATTAATAAGATTGTGAAGCCCAAAGATGACACGGGTACTTTTGTAGATACTTAAGGGGGATTGTGCTCACTTGCTACTAAATATTTTTCTCATCTTTTTGCTGCTAACATTGGTCAATTGAATGTTGATTTTTCTTTTGAGGTGAGTTGGGTTACTGATGAGAATAATGTGTTGTTGACTGCTCCTTTCACAATTGATGAGTTTTGGAAAGCAATCTTTCATATGCATCCAGACAAGTCTCTGGGTCCTAACGGACTGAATCCTAGTTTTTATCAGCAATTTTGGCCTCAAATTGGTAATGATATCTTTACTGCTTGCTCTTTTTGGTTGGATACTAGTGAATTTCCTACTTTATTGAATGATATAAATATAGTCCTTGTTCCCAAATGTGATTCTCCTTCTACAATGAAAGACCTTAGGCTTATAGCATTGTGTAATGTTATTTATAAAATTATGGCTAAGGTTCTTGCTCATAGATTAAAAAGGGTTCTTGCTAGTGTTATTTTAGAATCTCAATTAGCATTTGTTTCTGGTCGGTTTATTACTGATAGTGTTCTTATTGCTTTTGAGATAATTCATTATTTTAAAAGGAAAACAAGGGGTAATAAAGGGAATGTAGCCCTTAAGATTGATATTAGTAAAGCATATGACAGAATTAAGTGGGATTACTTAAAAATTATGTTACAGAAAATTGGGTTTGATTCTCAGTTTATTAATTGGATTATGCTTTGTGTGAAGATGATGTCTTATTCAGTGATAGTAAATGGGGAAGTGGTAGGTCCTATTATTCCTGAGCGTGGTCTGAGGCAAGGTGATCCATTGTCTCCATATTTGTTCATTATTTGTACAGAGGGGCTTTCTGCTATGATAAAGCAAGCAAAACTTAGAGGTGCTTTGCATGGGTGTCGGGTTTGTAGGGGAGCTCCTAGTGTATCTCATTTGTTTTTTGCAGATGACATTTTCTTTTTCCTAAATACTTTCTTTGCAGAGTGTCATACATTGAAGAATATTTTATTAAATTATGAATATGCCTCTGGTCAAGCAGTGAATTTTCAGAAGTCTAGGGTGTTTTATAGCAATAACTTGTATATTGATGTGAAAGATTCCTTGTCTGATATTCTTGGAGTTTCCTCTCCACTTAACACTGGTAGATATTTGGGCTTGCCTTCCTTAGTGGGTAGAAATAAAAAGGCTATTTTTGGTTTTCTTAGATATAAACTTTGGAGGCGGGTACAGGGTTGGCAATCTAAGGTTTTATCTCAAGCTGGAAGGGAGATAATGCTCAAGTCAATTGCTCAGGCTATTTCTTCTTACAATATGTGTAATACCCCAACATTGTGCTAGGAAGACTTGTGTATATTATAAGCACTAAGAGTAATCTGAGGAATAGAAAGAAGGTGAGGTTCAAGTGCATGAGGATCAAGGGCAATACTATTGCCCTATTGTTTAAGCTAAAGGAAGAAAAGTACTTATAAGATAAAGGAAGTCAATGTGAGTGAAATGCATATTATTGTTATTGCAAATTGAATTCTCTTGAAATTTTAAATAATGAATTATTCATTGAATTTCTAAATGATGAGCCTAGTAAGGCATACTTTCGAATGTTTATTATAAATTTATATGAATTTATTGAAAAATGTATAAGTGTTTACTGAAATTTTCCTATGGAGTTATTAATGATCTCATTATAGATCTTTAAAAAGTTAGTTTACAAGTTCTTAAAGTTTATTAAAATTTTATATGTATATTTATTAGAATTTATTATTGATGTGTTATTGAAATTCTTTATATGAAGTATGGTAGTTGTTTATATGAAAATTATCGATTGATTGCAAACCCTCATAATAGGAGTTTTGAGTATTGCTATTTTCTTTATATAAAATGTTGAATGGTAAAGTAGAGATTCCCTAACTGGTGTGGGAAACATCAAAGTGTATGCATACATTACCCATCGGATAGGGTATATTATCCGAACTCTAGCTAGGAAGAGTATTGGTGTCCTAGCCGTAAGACCTGACCCATCTTGCGCAGTGGTTAATGTTGGCAGATAGCCATTACTTATTGATCAATGAGATAACATTTGCTCTCATCTACTGATAGTGATAGTGACAGTGACAGTGACCGATTTATGCTTAATCATTTGATATCCTAACTTATTGATATATTCATTTTTTATCGTACACATTGTATTGTCAATGACCCTTATTATATCGATTGTATTGCTAGTGACCCTAATTGTACCTATTGTATTGCTATTGATCCTTATTAGAACCATTGAATCCCTAGTGACCTTTATTGTATTGTACTATTGCTTACGAAATATTTATTTCTAAACTTATATACTATTGAAGTTGTTAACTGATAAGTTTTATACAAATGTTGATTTTATTTGATTTCTCAAGCTTACTACTTTCACATTTATGAAAAGTGTTTGGAAATTGATTCATTGTTTTCAAAATTGATGTTTTATTAAAATTACAACTTTTGATTTAATATGTGTTTTACTCACTGAGTTTTTCTCCAAAACTCACCCCCCCCCCCCCCCCCCTTCACTCACCAGTGCATACAGGTAAGCAGTGAAGCAGTGGTTTAAAACTAAGGCGAGAAAAACGATAGGATACTTAAAGTTAGCACCTCAATCTAAATAAATTCAATCTTGCTATGCTCGGTAAACAAGGGTGGAATTTGATCTCTAAACCAAATACCATTGTGAGTAGGATTTTCAAAGCTAAATATTTTCCTAGAGGAAATTTTCTATTTGCTACTTTGGGGCATAGTCCAAGTAACACTTGGAGGGGTATTTGGTCTTCACAACCAATTTTGAAGGTGTGAGGCCACGCCTTAACGCCCCTCCCCTCATTCGGAAAAAATAAGCCTTAAGGAAAGGCTAAGCGATTTTTAAGAGAGTTTAGGTACGAGTTTCGGTGCTCATGATTGGAAGCAACTATCGTCTCGGAAAATTGATTTATTATTTTTTTTTTGAAAAGGATTCGGAAGTCGCCACCCTAATTTATTTAAATGAAAAAAATTAAGGAAAACTTCAATTTGACTCTAATTTATTTAATCTTTGATTAATTTACCCAAAGATAAAGTCACTAGTCCTCGAATCAAGTTGAGCTCGGGGACTAGGTTTTTAGTTTTAAATAATCTTAATTTGACTTTTAAGTTTAATTTGACTTTAAAAATTGATTTCATAAATGACAAGTATTAATGACGATTTATAATGCATAAGCATGACATAATTATGAGATATATAGGAAAAATAAAGAGCGAGTATTTAAACATCCACAAGCAAAGGAGAGTATTTCCTCTAGCCCTTATGGGTACTAGGAAAATCACAAAATTGCTCATTTACTCCAAAATAATTAAATAATTGCATTAATTTAAAATTTACATGAAAAATATAAATTGACATTTACATGGAAAATAAATGGGGAAGGGGATTGATTGGAATTTGGATTTGAGGCTTGGATTCAGATTCCAAGCATGCCTACGTACCCCATTAAATGGGGATCAAAATTCACGTAGTTCATTCCATAGTGAGGTGGATGGGGTTTTAAGGATCGGTCAGATTTGATTGATTTGGTTTGGTTTTGGGTTTAAGTGAGGGTAGGAGATTATACCTTCTTTTTTGGTTTGAGTGGTGGGAGAGTGGTTTTGCCAGATCGGGATCGGAGTTCCGTTTCGTAAACAAGGTTGATTTTTGAAAAAATTAATTTGATTGCTTAATTACCCAATTTTAATTAATTAAAGTGATTAATTAAAAGGATTAATTAATCAAATTGAGTGAAAACTAATTGAAAAATTAATTAATTAATTAAATTTGATTTTTAATTAATTGAGATTACTCAAAATGAGTATAGAAAAATAATTATAGAGAGAGAGAGAGAGAGAAGAAGCAAATGGATAGCCAATCAACAAGTGCTTAAGGTGTGTCTAAAATGAAGGAGGGGAGGGTGGTATTTATAGGCAAAGTGAGGTGAGGGTAGTTTGGGAAGAGAAAGTGTGAAAGACCAAAAGGGTAGGGCTTTTTGGGCTGAAAAATCAGGATGGAGGAGCAAAAGGATAATTTTGAGGTGCAGGTAGGGGCACAAGGACCAAGGCATCGACGGAGGCGCCGGAGGGTCCGACGGTGTTTTTTTGTACTCCGACGGCGCTTGGCAGCAGGTTGACGTGGCACGCTGGCTGAAGGGTTCTGAGTTTTTGAGACATCCGGGTCAGTTTTCAGGGTATTCTGAAGTCTGAAAAATTTTCGGTCAGTGGCGGTAGATTCGAAATTAATTATCAGACATTTTGGAGGCCAATTTTTGAGGAAAATCCGGTCAATTTTTGGAAGATGTTGTTTGGTACAAATAGTCCAGTGAAAATCGAAAAAATGTCAATTTGGATAAAAAAAAAATACTCTGGTCAGTTTTGGTGAGTTCAGAAATAATTTTAAAGGTGTTAAAGTGAGGGTTCACAGTTGCCCCCTCATCAAAACTGTCCATCTATTAGACAATTTTGATGAGCGTAAAACCAAAAATTTTGATGGATTTGGGGCTGAAAAATGATTCTGGAAGGATTGAAGTCATTCTGGTAATTTTTAGAGTCTGTTCTGACAGGTTTTGGGAGATTGGTGAATTTTTTAGGTTCATTAATTTTCTAGTCTTTTTGATGTAAGTAACGCACCTTTGGTCAGAAAATAGGCAAATTTGGTGTTCATGGGTAGAGAAAAATCATACAAACATGTAGGGACCTTCAAATCTGAATTCTGAGTTAAAATGCCCCTGAAAATATTTTTTTACTCAGTTGGGCATGTTTTTCTATGCGACACTATGCATGTATTGTGCAAGCAAGCTATTATAAATAGCTTGCCTTGCCTTTCATTTTTTGCATCCCCTTCTCACTTTTTTGAGCGCCAAAACATGAGCTCTCTTTCACCATTCACCTTTTTGTTTTGTTTTGTTTTGTTTTTACAACTTTTTTTTTTCTTTTACTTTTACTACTTTTTTTTTCTTTACTTTTACTTTTACTTTTACTACTTTTTTTTTTTTTGACTTATTAGTAATAAATTATAACATGTTCTTACCAGTCTGCTATGCTGCGCTTTTCAAATTCAGCATTATACACAAATGGCTTCCTCATCCGGGTATAGGGTCATCCCTCATTGTCGCACCGCAGCTTCTTCTAGTGAAGGCTTGTGTGGGCGCCTGTATGAGGCACCGAGGGACAACTTGGATATTTCCCTGCTACTACAGGATTTCCACAATCACGTGTCTTATGATGGGTGCATGGAGGTCAGTATTTCCACTTCCCCCTTTTATTCGAATTAATTATAGACCTTGCATGTCACTTGTTTTCACACACACCCATTGGCTCATTGTAGACTCAGTCTGTCAAAAATAGGGGTGGACGTCATCACTTAGAGCTGGTAGTGAAGTGCATCCCTCCGGGGAGTGATGCTAGGAGGCTGTTAGAACCCACAGGCTTTATGAACTTTCTTCATGTGAAGACGTATTATCACACCAACATAGATCTGATCAAGGCTCTGGCAGAGAGATGGTGGGACACCACCAACACTTTTCATATGGGTTGCGGAGAGATGACCTGCACCTCATTAGATCTGACTATGATTATCGAGATCCAATTTGGTACTCGGCACCTAGACATGTACAATGACTGGAGGGACGCGCTATCCCCTAGTCAGACTCAAGAGTTGCTCGGCTTCGATCCTCCTCGGGACAGCGTTCATGTGACACGTATCTACCTGTACCGCACGCTGGAGGGGATGATGGTTGATGAAGGTTTCGTTACTAGTGAGATGCTAGCACGACTGTGCTTACTGGTAATTATGGGCTGCACCTTTGCCCATAATATGAAGGATCAGGTGGATTTGAACATCCTTGCCAGCTTGGTCAACATGGATGTATGGGCTGATTACGATTGGGGAGGTGTTATTCTGAGCACTGTGTATCGGGAGATGATCGACTTGTCCTGACGGTGCATCCGGTCCATTAGTAGGACGGTTGTCATATGGGAGGTAGGTATTAGGTATTTTTTACTGTATTTCTTTATTATGCTTATGAAATTTTGACAATTCTGTATTGCAGGTCTGGGCCTACGAGTACCTCCCTTTTCTTGCTCCCAGATTGATTGATCAGCGCGAGGAGATTTTTTCGGTAGGGGCACGATGGGCAGAGTTGAACTGGGGTCCCAACAAGGCTCATATTAAATTTCTGACAATACGGTCCTTTTTCGATCACTTGTCTAAGTCAAGGGTATCTTCTTGTTTCTTTTATCCCCTTCCTTTATTAAATATATATATTGCTTCATGATAGATTGCAAAACCCTTCGGGGAGAGGATGGCGCATGCCTCTAGCAATGTGAGCTACCCAGAACATCGTTCCTGCAGTCGGATACTATTGCGGTCTCCTTACTTTCACCTATTCTATATAGGCAAAAGGGTCACTTTCTGGACCTTAGGATCTTGGCGCGTTCCTAGCCCTCTACCCATTGATATGAGATTTGGATCGGATATCGTGACTTCACCCGAGATGTTCAGGGGTGATGCGACACATCACTTTCAACAATAACAGTCCGAGTTGAGTTACCATGAGTTCTATAATACATTTTTTATGCGCCAGATCACGTCACGAGGGCGGTCTTCCCTTGCCTCTGCCACCCCAAGAGGGCCCGTCCCCCTAACGGCTTATGAGGCTTCCACTGATAGCACTTCTGGGGAGCCTGTTCCTGATCAGAGGGGCGGCGTTCCTAGCCATGCCCTGGGTGCGACTCTCTTAGACACAGAATTTCACATATCAAGGATATATTTAACTATCTCCCTTATGGCTTTATGAGGTTGTGGCCACTTCCTACTGTTGTTCGCCCGGGTATACGACCCATTCCTGATGACATCGAGGTAGGTTTTTACACACCCATCCTTTGTAAAGGATCCTTAGGTGGGAGTTTCCTTGCATTCCATTGTGTTTTGAGAAAGGATCCTAAACATCTAATGTTTTACCTCTTCTGTATGTAGATACCCAGGGAGTTTACCCAGAGTACTTACCTCATTGCCCACAGGATGGAGAACGTCCTTTCTGGCATACTCACATGTACTCATATGTCAGAGTCACAGGAGCCGGGTGAGGAGGCTGCTCCTCGAAGGCGACGAAGAGGGGGTCGATGATTGCTGCTCACAGATGCCGACGTTGACTTCAAGTTGCTTGATTTTTCTAGACTATTGTGCTTGTTTGTTGTCGCTCCCTTTCCCTTTGTTACTCCCCTGGCGGGAGGTAGTACTTTTTGGATGACTGTTTCTATTGTCTGCCTTTTCTTTCTTTTTTTCATTTACTCCCTTGGCAGGAGACAATACTTATTCAGATGAATGTATTATTATGACTATCCACTGTATGCACTTTATTTTATGTTATGTGTCTTGATGGTGACGATGGTGCGTGCTTATGTATGCATGATTTTATGTGACTCTGTGAATGTATGTTGTGATAAAAGGAAGCAGTGTTGGATGTATGCTTACAATTATGTACTAGAAAAATCATGTTTTTCATGCATGTAAATTTAGAAACTCGACTCCTTTAACTGAAATACGACACCGTTGTTGTCGTGCACAAGAAAAATGGCCCCAAAGAGATCCGAAAAGTATTTTGTCCCAAATTTTCAGTCCCAAAGAGGGAAGAAAAGGGTTCAAAATTGTGCTGTGGGGTCTATGATCAGGTTGCGGGATCACCAAAGGTGGTGGGATTGGAGAGGAGTGTTAAGGGTGCGTAGCCGCCGAACTCACTAGCGGCTACGCCGGGCATCTGGGCAGCGTTGCCTACTAGTTCGGCGGCAGCCGCCGGATGGTCAAGCTGCAGAGCCGTTATTCTATCCCTTTTTGTACTTTCTGATGTTGACACTTCTTGGGTCTATAAATTGGTACCCATTCCGAGGCAGATCTCATTTTTTCTTAGTTTTTGTGCCGAAACTCTACCCATTTCTCAAAATTTTCACCAGTTTTCATTCTTTTATTATTTCTTCACTTACTTTCTTCCGATTTTCACATTCATGAGCCGTATTTCAGTCATAGCATACATGTATGGACTAAGAAACTTGAGAAGGTGGAGAGAATCAATTTGGATAGATATGGCATTGTAGCGATGGTGACACTGCGAGGAGTTTGGGTTGATTGGGATTTTTTGAGGGCTTGTTTTAGGTTCTGGGATCCAGTGGCCCGTTTTTTTCATTTAGGTGCGGCTATGGAGGAGTTATGCCCTATATTTGAGGAGTTTAGCGCCATACTCGGCTACTATCCCGAGGCAGTCCTGGTAGTGCCAGAGTTCAAAGTGGGACATTTTTGAATTTTTCAGGAGTTTTTAGACTTGCCTGAGGATGCTACGAGCTAAATGGTTATTGATGGCCAGGTGGATCTGACTGCAGTGATTGTAGAGTTTCAGGATATTGGTGACTCCAGAGACATGAGGAGACATAGACTCAGGATAAGAGCCCTGATTTTCTGTTTGACAGCAGGGTACCTATTCCCTAGTTCTGTCAGATGGGGTGAAGCTAGAGTGATTAGCTTGGTACTCCAGATGGAGTAGAGCAGTTCTGTGGCTGGGGCAGTGTTGGCTGAGACACTATTGAGTTTAGACTATTGTGTGCGGGGTCTGGAGAGATGGATTATTTCTCATGTTATTTTTCAAGTGAGGAAATAGTATGTCTATCTTACCCCTCCTATTATTGATGCTTTTTATGGGTGTCTGATTTTGGATTTTTGGATTATCTCTTAGGTCTGGCTCATAGATCATCTCTGTGTGGTGGCTGCCCCAGCGAGGAGTCCTTACACGGCTTCCCAGTATCACATGAGGTCGATCTAGGTTTGTCGAGGCTTAGTTAGGGAGTGGATGGGGTGGTTGCTAGAGGTTTCCCCTGAGGACATACTTTGGTATTGTCAGTGGAATGACATCAGGTCCTTCATGACCATGAGTCACGGGTATCGGGTGGTCTGTTTGCTTTGTCTGATCTGGATGACCTTTCATCAGGGGACGAGAGTTATGAGGTAGATGGGCCAGACTCATGATGTGCCTTCAGTTGTACCCTTCTTAGAGTCTGTACAGATTACAACTCTCATTGCCAGGGCTATCAGGGGTGGCTGGATGAAGAGTAATCATGCAGTACGTTCAGGGATCGGCTTTAAGACTACCGAGGGGTATACCAGTTAGTTGGTTGAGGTGGTCTGGCCTGTTGAGAGAGAGCACCGGGCTGCTTTGCTTAGGGGAGATAGAGGGTGACACCCCGGAGGAGGGAGAGATTGCCAGAGGCGCTGCGGATGATGAGACGATGGGACATATGGAGGGGGTGACTCGACCTTTGGAGGGGACCAGAGGAGCAATAGAGGGCTTGACACTACAGGTTGCACAGGGTGCATCAGTGACTCAGACTGCGGTAGTGGTGACAGAGGAGACAGTGACTGCATTGAGGAGGCAGGGGGACACTACAGTCGTGGTGCAGAGGAGGGTTCTGTTGCTAGAGCGGAGAGGAGGACTACTGTTTCTCATGTTACGAGGAGGATTCCTATTGCAGCAGCGAAGACTTGTTCCCAGGCTGCTACTGTACAGAGGGGGATTTCTGGGAGCAATTTTGGAGCTGCAGGGACTCAAATTAGGCTTTTTGGAACCACCATGGGAGTAAGTTCAGGTTCTACCAGTGCTCCGCCCACTACAGTTGAGGGGGCTACTGAGACTTTGAGGACAGACGTGACCTTAGAGGAGATTCATGAGATTGTGAGGGGCTCAAACTCGGATGATAGCACACAGGATGTGCATCCTAGGAGGAGGAGGAGGAGGATAGTCTAGATTTGGACATAACATTAATACATATTTTTACTTTGTAGCTGTTTAGGACCTTTGCTGCAGGTCTTCTTTTTGTTCATGCCTGCAAGCTGATATGACTACACGATACAGGATAAGCTATAGATGACATAGGAAAGGCTATCATTTTTGTGATGATGGATTTGTATCTTGTGAAACATGATTATCGATATATGAGACATCTTTTATTTTGCTCTAATTTTTGTCTAAGCCGCCCTTGCAGATTTTCAACTTAGCGAGCACTTTTCAACATTTTTTTTTAGCTCTGATTTTCGCCCGAGTCGCCTTTTCAGGTTTTCAACTCGACGAGCTTGCTCTAATTTTTGCCTAAACCGCCCTTTCAGGTTTTTGACTTAGTGAGCATTTTCTTTTATTTATTTAAAAAAAATCAAATGGATGATGCATTAGGCACAGAGGAAATGAGAATGAGATGCTTTGTTATTTAAAACAAAAGTGCTTTGTTCTATGATTTGGACCGCACCCGAGTCGAGCTGCCTACATATCCCTTACATCATTTTTTTCTGTCATTTTCTTTTTAGGGAGAATCAGGTCCACGTAGTTTTGATTACAGATATAATAAAATTAAATGCAGACATCAATTTCAGACAAAGTATCTCTTCAGCTGATCCAGGTTGCAAGGGTTGGAGAACTCTTTTTCGTCCACATCTATGAGGATAGCGCCTCCACCGGATAGGATCTTTTTGAGTACGTATGACCCAGCCCAATTTGGTCTGAACTTTCCTCTTGGGTCATATACAAGAGCTCGGATCTCTTTCAGGACCAGGTTTCCCTCTTGCAAACCCCTGTCTTTCACCATCTTGTTGAAATTCCTGGCGAGTTTCTGCTGGTAACCCTGAATTTTATACATTGCATCAATTCTCTTTTCATTGATGGCATTCAACTGGTTATGATAGCCTTTAATCCATTCTGCTTCGCTTAGCTAGATTTCTCTCATCACCCTAGCAAAGCGAATTTGCATTTCAATGGGGAGGACAATCTCCATTTTGTAAATCAAGGCATATAGGGTCGCCCCCGTGGGAGTGCGGACTGTGGTTCTATACCCCCACAAGGAGGCAGGTAAATGCTCATGCCAGTCTCTGTGCTTCACAATAGTCTTCTGCAAAATGGTCTTGATGGTCTTGTTGGCAGCCTCAACTGCCCCATTAGTCTGTGGCCGGTAGGGAGAGGAGCGATGATGCTGGATTCCTTCTTGTTGGAGCAGTCAAACTACTTCTTTCTGAAAGTGGGAGCCATTATCAGTGATTATCTCGAAGGGGGTTTCAAACTTATAAAGGATATTGGTTCGGATGAAATGGGCCACCTTCTTAGAGTTCAAGACCTGATATGGCGTTGCTTCAATCCATTTTGTGAAGTAGTCCACAGCCACTAGAATGTATTCATGACCACTAGAGGACTTCGGAGAGATTCTTCTAATGACATCTATGCCCCAGGTGGCGAAAGGCCATAGTGTCGCTATGGGATTCAGTGGCACAGGTGGTCGATGCTGTAGCTTGGCGAAAATTTGACACTTATTACATTTCTACACATACCTTGCACAGTCCTCATTCATGGTTAGACAGAAGTAACCCAGATTCATGATTTTTTTAGCCAAAGCAATGTCATTCATGTGCGGGCCTCCTTCCATGCCATGGACCCATTCCATGATCTGTTGGGCTTCTTCTTCAGTTACACATCTCAGATGGATGTTGTCCCAGGCTCTTTTGTATAGAACGTCCCCATTGGGTATAAAATTAGTAGTTAACTGCCTCAGGGTCCTCTGATCTACTTTAGAGGCCCCTTCTGGATATTTACCATTCTGAATATAGTTGAAGATATCCCAAAATCAAGGCTTGATGTCGGCTAACTAAAGATTCATACACATGGCATAATACCTAGGCTACCTCTTCAGTTCAATGACAATAGGCCAGTGTATTTCATTGTCACTCGCATTTATCATTGAGGCTAAAGTGGCTAGGGCATCAGCGAACTGGTTCTTAGCTCTTGGCAGGTAGTGAAAGGAAAGTTCTTGAAAACTCTCCACTAAATCATTCAGGTGTTGATGGTAAGAAACCAAATGCTCTTCTCTTATCTTCCACTTGCTAAGGGCTTGGGAGACAATCAGGTTTGAGTCGCCGTAGACTTCGACCTAGTCTATTCTTATGTTGATGGCCACCTCTAAACTAGCTATGCACGCTTCATATTCAGCCTCATTATTGGTCACTTCGAAGACTAGCTTGATTGCCATGGGTAGGTGATCTCCCTTTGGGGTGACAAGAACTATTTCGACTCCACAACCCTTGCTGTTAGATGCACCATCAAAAAATAGCTTCCATACTTCAGGATCTATGGTCAGGATATCCTCATCTGGGAATTCAGGCTCAAACGGTTCACCATCTAGAGGGGCTACAGCCAGCTGGTCAGCGATTATGCTTCTTTTTACTGCTTTTCTTGGGTCATATTTTAGATCGAATGCTGCAAGTACTGCCATCCATCGTGCCATTTTGCTGTCAAGAACTGGCTTCTCCATAAGGAATTTCAAAAGGCTCTTGTCAGTTAGCACATGGGTTGTGTATGAGCATAGGTAATGCTGGGGTTTATGGCATACCCATACCAAAGCTAAACATAATTGCTAAATCTGATTATACTTAAGCTTATGAGCCAACATATGTTTGCTTAGGTAATAGATGGCATTTTCTTTGTGAGAGTCTGAGGCATTCTGAGCTAGCATTGCACCTATAGCTTCTAGAGTAACAAATAAATAAAGCAGTAATGGCTAACATAGTCTTGAAGGCTGCAGCACGGGTGGATTCAGCAGATACTCATTGATTCTGTCAAAGGCTTTTTAGCATTCCTCGTTCCACTGCTTAGAGGCTCATTTTCTCAGTAACTTGAAAATCGGTCTGCAAACATCTGTCAGTTTGCAATGAAACGACTGATGTACTGTAGGCGACCTAGGAAACCTCTTATCTCCTTCTCAGTTTTAGGAGGTGGAATTTCTATGATTGCCTTTGACTTGGCAGGATCCACTTCTATACCCTGTTGGCTGACCAAATGTCCGAGGAAAACACCTAAGGAGGCACCGAAGACACATTTGGTTGGGTTTAGCTTAAGATTGTACTGTCTGAGTCTCAAGAAAAATCTTTCCAAGGCCTTTAGATGTCTTTCGGGGGTCTCAGATTTCACCACCATGTCTTCTTCATATACTTCAACATCTTTATGCATCATGTCATGGAAGATAGTAGTTGTCATCCTCTGATATGTTGCCCCGGCGTTTTTCAGACTAAAAGGCATAACCCGATAACAGTAGGTGCCCTATTTTGTTATGAAAGATGTCTTTTCCTTATCAGGAGGCTATACTTGGACTTGATTGTAGCTTTCATAGAGGTCGATCAAGGAGACCACTGATGTACCTGCCATACAGTCTACTAATAAGTCAATGTGAGGCAAAGGAAAGTCATCTTTCGGGCAAGACTTGTTGAGATACCTATAGTCAACACATATGCAAACTTTTTCGTATTTCTTGGGGACAGGCACTATGTTGGCTAACTATAAAGGGTAAGTGATCAGTTTGATGAACTGATTGTCTAACATCTTGGTCACTTCCTCTTTGATCTTCAAGGACCATTCTGCCTTCATTCTGCGCAGCTTCTGCTTGACATGCTTTATATGTTTGTAAGTCGGGATCTTGTGAACTGCGATGCTTGGATCTACCCCTACCATGTCCTTAGGTTCCTATGCAAAATAATCCAAGAACTGACGAACTTTTTCGACCAATACTTATGTATCATGATATGCAGATGCAATGTATGTGATTTTGGATTTTTTTCTCTGTGCCACAATTGATAGATTCTTTGCCTTTTTCATTTTTTATTTCTTTTTTATTTTCTTTTTCAGATGTCTCATTTAATGATGAATCGGATGAAGTGGAGCATAGAGAGTCAAAAAAGTAAGCATAAAAGTCAAACTTTTTATTCCTGATAAAGTTCCCATCATCAAGGGTTACAGAAAAGGATAAGCCCACAGAGTGGGTTACAGAATTGGACTCGATAGACTCGATTTCAACATCAGATTGGAAAGACTCAAAAGATTCAGACTCAGACTCAGAGGACTCAGTTACAGACTCGAAGGACTCGGATGGGGGCAAGACAGGGTCGTTGCTCTCCTCAAAATACCAATTATTGGGTGGAACTTGAGATGGGTGGATGAGCTTGGTGGAATCAGGTTCTTGGTGTTCGGTGATCATGTGGATGGATTCGAAAAGAGAGGGCTCCATGCTTGCTTCCCAATCCTCCTCTAGCAAATAGACTGGTTCGCATTCCTCTAGGCTGAGCCTGACATCAAAGAAAATTTCGAAACTAGGGATTAGTTTTCCATAAATGGGGCAATACCAAGGCTCGGGAAAAGCACAATAGGGGAAATTTTCACCCTCTTTCATAAAATACCCATTCAGGATTTTTAAGTATGGGCGCATGGGCCAATCATAGGTCTTACCTTGCCTCTTGGCGTTAGCCCTCAGCTTGGCTCTCTCTTCTAGTTCCATCATGTCTTCTGATGTAGGCTTGTAGCCTAAGCCAAAGGGAGCAGTGGCAGTAAGGTACTCTAGAAATTGAGCAATCCCTTGTTGGTTTTTTCCCAGACCTAAACCTGGAAAATAGTCCATTTTTCTCATCATGTTAGCCACAACCACATTTCCATATGGGTCAAAGTCAAAAGAAACGAGTTCTTTACCTTCCCCTTGAATGAACTGGATACTATCGAAGGAGAAACCCGATAGGGGAACAACAGAGGGCTCTGGGTTGATTTTCAAAATAGGAACATAATTCGAGATGTTAGTCCTCCCATTGCATCAGCTTTGACCGTAATGATACTTGCACCATGGGGAAATTTCAATTTCTAGTAAAGAGAGGAAGGAACAGCCTTGACTTAATGGATCCACGGCCTTCCCAGGAGTAGATTAAAATAAGCCAGGACATCGATCACCTGGAAGGAGATTGGCATAGTGATGGGTCCAATGGTCACATTCAAGGTAGCAACACCCAAGACCTCCCTCTTGGTGTTATCATAAGCCCGCACGACCTGATCAGATGGAGTAAAATTCGTCGCCTCTAATCCTAGGCAACTGGCCACTTTCAGTTGGCATACATTTAGAACAGACCCGTTATCCACTAGCACCATGGGCACAGTTTTGCCCTGGGTTATTACGATGATTTACAGAGCTTGGTTGTGGTTTTCCCCACCTTGCGAGATGTCCTAGTCGCTGAAAGATATAGACATTGTCTTAGTAGTACTCGTTAAGGAAGCCACAAGCGTTTCAGGTATGATGTTAATCGGAGCCTGGCACTGGTTCAAAGCCTTACAAAGAGCTTGGTGATTAGGGTATGAGGACTGAATCAGGCTCCAAATGGAGATGTTTGCTTAGGTCTTTTTTAACTGCTTCAGGACAAAATCCTCTTCAGGTTCATAGTGGGGTTTCAGCTTTTCAGCTAGAGGAGGAACAGTTTGGTTGACTGGGGTAGTTTCTTTTGGTACAGTGGGATGAGTTGGTGGAAGGAGGACTCTTCCGCTCTGGCTAATTGTGTCGATTTCATCCATGAAATCATTCAGATCCAGGAAATAAAAGTAATTCTGAGTGGGATGGATCATAGAGACAGGGACAGATTTATGTTTATCAGAGGTGATGAAATTGACATTTCCTTGGTGCCTGGGGAGAGGATTAGTGGTGATGTTAGGCTTGGGTTTGGGAGTGATAAGTCTCCACTATCAACCATATCTTAAATCCTGTGCCTTAGAGCCTTGCAGTCGTCAGTTTTATGCCTCACCCCTTAATGGTAGTCACAGTGCTCGTTAGCATTATAGTTCCTAGGCAAAGGGTTTAGTGGTGCTCTTGGCTCTAAGGGTTTAATAAGATGAGCTCCAAATGCCTTTTTGAAAACGGTGCTTAGGGGCATGCCTAGCTCAGAGAAGGTTCTTCTTGATTCCAACCTCATCGGCTGATGATAGGAGACAGTATTTTCCTCTCCCCCTTTTTGGTTGGCCGACTGAGTGGTGTTGGAAGTGTAATTAGTGTTTCTACGGTACTCGAGTTCGAGGACTCATCCTTGACTTGCCCAGATTGAATCAGATCCTCAATCTTGGAGGTAGTGGTGATAAGGGCTTTGAAGTCCGGGAGGTACTGGGTCTGCAGATGGACTTGGTACTGATGGAGGAGATTTTTGACAATAATGTTGATCTACTCTTCTTCTGACCGGTAGTTCACCATTTGGGCTGCTTTAGACCTCCACCTTGTAAGGAACGTGGTGAAGGACTCTCTTGATCTTTGCTTGGTTGTCTCTAGATCTCGACGGGTGACATCCACCTAGATGTTTGTAGTGGTATTGTTTGACAAATGCATTGCAAATGTCATCCCAACTTTTCTTGTGGTTTTGGTCGAGATCTAGTAACAATTTCACAGCAGCTCCGGTTAGGGATTGTTGAAATAACTGAGCAAGGAGCTCGTCATCCACCCTAAAAGGTCTCATAGCACCCACATACATTTTTAAGTGAGTCTTAGGGCATGTGGTTCCATTGAACTTGTCCATGACTAGCATTTTGAACTTGGGCAGAACCCTTGCATTCGGGAAGAGAGCCAGAGAATCGACTTCTATCATGTCTTCATGTTTCTTGATGTTTTTGAGAGTCCTCTACATAGCCTCAAATTTTTCCATCAATTTATTAGCTTTTGGGAAGCTAGAGAAGTCCCTACTTTGAAAAAGATTCGTGGAGGGGGATGGAACAGGGGCGTTTAAATCCAGATGGGGAGAAGTGGGAGTATCAGGAGCTTTCCCCTTATCAGTCAGATCGATAATAAGAGGAGGAGTGAAAGTAGGTGCATAGCTATGAACCCTTAAATTTTCACCCCTGGATGATCGATTTTTAAGTGTGACTCCATAGAATCAAATCGAGCCCAAATCGGATCAGAAACGGGCTCAAACCAAGCAAAACAGTATACAACTGGGTTGATTCGAGTAAAACCATACCAAATCAGACTATGTCATGTTAAAACCGCTTGGTTGGCACCACCGATTTTCAATTACGAATCCATATAATCAAACCGAGCCTAAATCGGATCAGAAATGAGCCAAAATCGATCAAAACAGTGCAAAATCGGGTCAAATCAAACAGTCAGACTGAGCCGAGCAGAAGCGTGCCGCCCAGCAGGCGACACTCATGGCGTGCCACGTGGCACACGGTACCACCGACATGCCGCACGTGCCGCCGGCACTCCAATCATGCCGCTGCCAGCGTTGACCAACTCGCCTCACCCTCCTCCATAAATAGATCACTTCCTCCTTCAGAAAATCAAAGGGAAAACCGGAAGAAAATGCAAAAAACGCTTATTTTATTACCGAAACTCTATCCAAAATTACTTTTTCATTTCCAAATCCTTTCAACTACCAAAATAATTTCAATTTAAAATTGTTATTACTCGTTTTAAGTTCCTAATCCTAAAGTGGAGCTCATATCCGGAGCCAAGCTCGCCCCATTCGTGAGAAAGCCAAGAAAAATAAAGGTATAATTCCTTTTTCTTGCACTTTTAAATTCTAAATTTAGATCTAGAATTTATCATGTTGTCACGTCCTTATTTTGGATCTAAATCTGAAAAGATCTAAAATTTATTAATTTAAAATCTGAATTAAATTAATAAATCGAATAAACCTCTTTTGATTAAAACCCCTCCTTCACAAGAAGAGAGAACTGCGTGGGATTTGATTCACATTCAAAGGGAAAAGCAGGCATGCCAATCTTTAAGGTATCAACTCCAAAATATTTTAAATAATATTTTCCCCTTTTATTTATTTATTTTATTGCTTTATATTTCTTTTATTAAATTAATTGAGGAATATGTGATTTTCCTAGTACCCATAAGGGCTAGAGAAAATATTTTCTTATCATATTTTATTTTCTGTTTATTCATTTATAACCTGTCATCCATATAATATTTGCATCATCTTATAACTGTTTCATTCATCATCATTTACACATAAAGTTATTTTGTACTTTAGCCAAACTTAAGAAATTAAAATGTTTATTACTAAAAGCTGATCCCTGAGCCCACTTTGGTCAGTCATAGATTAGTGTCTTTTCCATTGGAATAAAATAAATAATTTGGAGTCATTTAATTTGGGTTTTCCTTTAATTTTCTCAATTAAAATAAATAAAATGAAAGTGGCGACTCCCTGTCACATAAAGCGAAAATACAAATTTTAATTTTCCAAGAACTCACAGCGGGTTCCAAATGCGTGAAGTTTCTCCCAATGAGCATTTAGATTCCTTTAGTGGATCGGACCGATGCTCGGGCAAGACCTCACAGTTGGTGACTTCGCTGGGGACAATTAAATATTTTTCAAAGTAAAAGATAAAAGAGGATTACTTTTGATAACAAAAAAAGTTTGGCTTTTTGTTCAAAATAACTTTTCATGCATCACTACATGTGGACTCCTTGTCCAAAACCCTAGTTTCCTAGGAAAACAATGGATAGAAAGTAACATCGAGTGAGTAACCCTCCTTGGATCTATTTGCCGATAGTGAAATCATGCAGCCCATAATGTATCCTTTAAATCCTTTTTAAAGGTGTAACGAGTATGCACGTACCGCTGTACCCACATGAGGCTCATTGACTCACATATGGTTAGGTATATAGCTGCTCTAGTGTGATGGGTATCCTATCTAAACCACCAAGCCTTTTCATGTAATGAACTTAGAACCTAACCTTAGGTTGTATGTTCCATAAAAACAAAAACCTTACACAATTGCGTCTTCATCATGCATCCATATTGCACAACATGCATTCATTTTAATTGGAACCTTAAACCGAATAAGGGTCAAACACTTTCACTTTGACCAAATCACCTTCACCCCACAAATCTTAAAGCCCAATACCTTTGGCACAACACTCAAATCCTAAAGCCCAAAAACTTGGCAAAATTCCCAAAGCCCAATACCTTTGGGCTCAACATGCTAAACCCAAAACCTTGGCAAAATTCCCAAAGCCCAATACTTTTTGGCCTAACATACAACCCTAAGCCCAAAGCCTTGGCCCATCCTACCTAAGGAAATCCTCAAAGCCCAATACCTTTGGCACAACATACAATCCTAAGTCCAAGACCTTGGCAAATCCCCAAAACCTAATACCTTTGGCCCATCATCCTCAAAGCCCAAATAACAGTTGGTACACAACACTGTAAGTGATCCTTTTCCCTCAGAATCTGTATATTATTTCCCGCATATCACCTCTTCACCAAAAACTTATTGGTGCTTAAAAGTACCAATGGCTAATCCAACTGACATGGCTGCCCTGACTATATTCATAACTAATCTCCTTAAGAAACAAGAGGAGCATTTTCAAGCAATTCTGAATGCTCAACAAGCCTAATTTGAAGAGCAGAAACAATCCATCATCGAAGAAGTACGAGCCATGGTTAATCAAGCCAGCCTCAACCCGACTCACCCAAACACAGTTTTGGACCAAACCACCCTAAATCTGAATAAGGCCAATCATGTTCCGGCCCATACCCATAATAACACTACTTCATCACCCAAAACAACCATTGACATTACTGACAAGGGAAAGGTTGTTACTAGTACCCCTTAAACTAGTGTGAGGTTCCATACATCATTACTCAACCTACTACTTCATCTCCTGTGAATCATTTTCAAAGGAACGAAGATTTCCCTCGCCCTGACCTGAGAATATACATGGAGAAATTTAAAGTGATGGAGAAAACCATCAAAACCTTAAAGCTTCATAATGACCTAATTGATATAGATAGTTTAGCCTTGTTCCCTGGTGTCAGACTTCCACCGAAATTCAAGATGCCTGAACTTGAGAAATTTGATAGAACTACTTGTCCTAAGACCCATCTGATGATATATGTGGGGGCAATGCAACCTTTGGAACTCGACAATGAGCTCCTTGCACAACTATTCCAGCAATCATTAACTGATGTTGCCCTGAGATGGTTTCTTTCACTAGACAAAAACCAAAAAAGGACATAGGATGATATCTATCAAGCCTTTATCAAGCAATATCATTACAACAGTGAAGTGGATGTCACCAGGCGTGATTTGGAAACCACCAAACAACTTCCAAATGAGTCCTTCTCCATGTTCCTTACAAGGTGGAAGGCTAAAGCTGCTCAAATGGTAAACAGACCAACATAACAAGAACAGGTGGACATCCTTGTCAAGAACCTACTCCCAGCTTACTAAACCCATATGGTAACCCAATATCTGCCTACCTTCAAAGCTTTGGTGGAAACTGCATCCAGGGTTAAAGATTACATCCCAAGCGAATCATTTCAACCTGAATTCTCCACCATCGATCTGAATAGTGATGAAGAATTTGAACCCCATAACCTTTAAGGCTAAGACCGATATGCCTCGATCTCATATTCCTTTTCAAACCTGAATCCATGATTTCATGCATTTTCACCAAAGTGGAAGACAGATCCCACCTCACTTCACCTCACCTCTGCCCAAGTAGTATGTTCTGGAGGAGTTTAAGCTCAACTAATCTGACCTGTCTGAGTTCAAGTCCAAATCCAAAATCGAGTCTGAGTCCATGTTCAAAATCCAAGTTCAAGTTTGAGTCTGTTATTTATAAGTCTGAGTCTTTGTACTATATTCTCCTTTTGCAAATAAAATGTCAACATTTATATGCACTTCTCTATTTTCATCTCTTCTGTTTAATCTGATAAAAAAAAAATCAAATCAATGAATTTTGGCAAAGTAATTGCATTTCACCATCAAATCCACCATGATTTGGAACAATCAATGACTTGAGGTATTCTTATGCCCACATCAGCAGTCGCTTCACCAGCTCCTAACCAAAGGATAGTCAATAAAGAACACCAAATAGTGATCTCATCAGTTGAAGCAGTCAAAGCTAAAGGCAATCCAATGAAGTTACCCATCACACTTTTGGATAATCAAACATCGAACCTCAACAAGGGGCAATTCTAAATGGACCCAATGTCCTCATAAAGTTTCTCTCTGGACGAAGAATTCAATACAATGGTCTACACAAAGATCAAAGCTCTAAGACGAAGGACAACAGAAGCCCAAATCATGGTGGAATAATCTTTAAATACCAAAATTCATTGATTAGTTCGCTAAGTTGAAAACCCAAAAGGGCGACTTATGTAAAAATTAGAGCAAGTTCGCTAAGTTGAAACCCGAAAGGGTGACTTAGGAAAAATCAGAGCAAGCTCGTCGAGTTGAAAACCCGAAAGGGAAGCTCGAAAAAAAGTTAGAGCTAAAGAAAAATCATTATGATCAAATCATTATGTTCTTTATGCTTTTATCCCACTTTAAAGGCATATCATCTTAAAGTCATCATCTTTCAGCTGATCCCTTATTAGGGGCACGCCTTTTAAATTATCTTCTGTCAAATCTGTCAAGTCGCCCTTATCAATAGGGGCATATCATTCAAATCATCCGTCACGTGTCTTAGCTCAGGCAGCTAAGCAACCCTTATCATTCAATAGGGGTAAATCCTTCAAATCATCCGTCACGTCTTTTAGCTCAAGCAACTAAGTAGCCTTTATCATTCATTGGGGGCATATTCTTCAAAATGCTTGTCATAAAAGCTAAATTACTCCTATCATCAATCAAAGGGGCACGTCTTCCTAATTGTCATCCAAATCATTCAGAGTCTTTCCAAAAGTTCTATCACTCAAAGAGTCTATTCAATCTCAAACAATAAGATAAGTTGTGCTTATCTTCCCTATAAATCATGATACAGAAGCAAAATCATACAACCTCCCCAACACTAATCAAAAGGGCCTAAGCCAGATAAGGCCTACCATCCTTTTTCAAACCCAAGTCTTCTTGGTAAAATCTTATCTCCCAAAGGCAAAAGCAAAAAACCCAAGTCTCCTTAGTAAAATCTCACCTTACAAAAGGGCCAAGCCCACCAAAAACCCAAGTTTTCTTGGTAAAATCTCACCTTACAAAAGGTTCAACCCACCAAAAACCTAAGTCTTCTTGGTAAAAACTCATCTTCCAAGGGCCAAGTCCACCAAAAAGTCCAAGTCTCCTTGGTAAAATCTCATCTTACAGGCACCAAGCCCACCAAAATTTTAAGTCTCTCAGGACTCATAATCCATAAAGCCCAGTTTCCTTGGCAAAGCTAAAGTCAAACCATGACTCTTAGAGTCTATCATCCTCAAGCTAATTAAAAGGGGACTGAACTAGTCAAAGCTCATCCCAAGCCTCCTTCACAAATGAAGCCCATGATTCCTTGGCAAAACATACCATCCAATCCCAAGTTTCCTTGGCAAATCATATCATCACTGCAATCCAAGTCCCTTAGACAAGCAAATTCAAGTGGCAAACCACCTGGTCAAAGCACCTCCGAAAGTCATATCCAGAAAACAGACTCTTAACAGATGGGACACATATAAGAAAAACTACAATTATCCCTTCTAAGGTAAAACCTGAGCTAGCATTCCAAGATAACCTTTTCAGACAAAACTTGACTGATCTCCTCCAAAGGCCAAAACCTAACCTTGCCTTCATCATTCCAAAATGGGGACACCCTCTACAAAAATCAACACTTTCATTCCAAATTGAACGTTCAAAGGTTCAAGGTATCCAATTTATAATTTTCTGCATAGTCAGATGCATTTCATAAACAGGTCACTAATCAGAGCTCTTGAAACAAGACGGATCATCAGTCCGAACTCCTTATCCTATCCAGAAAGGACCATCACATTGTCCTTCTAGAAATGACCATCACCTTGTCCTACCAGAAAAGACCAATCCATCCAATCATCCTATTAGACAGGATCATTTTTAAATCTTCAGAATTATCCAACAGACAGATCAATTCTAACGAAACCCAGACTCAGACCGGGACCATCTTCATCACTTTCTAATGATACCGGGGGGCATTTTCTTTACCCAAACCAATCAATCTCGTACAGACTATCCTAGAACAGCCTTAGGATCTTTTACCCAAAATAAATCGGGATTATATCTTTTATTTTCCCAAAAAGACCGGGATTATAGCTTTTACCCAAAATAGACTGAGAATATATCTCTTATTTTTTTTCATACAGATAGGAAATATAGATTATCCCCAATATGTCTAAACACCGACCTAGATATCACTTTGGTTCCTTACTCTAACCGTATTCCCCAGTTCACTATCATCAGAATCGCCTTTTGAACAAAGCCAATTTTGATGAGGAGGTAGCTGTGAACCCTTAAATTTACACCCCCTGGATGACCAGTTTTCAAGTACGAATCTATAGAATCAAATTGAGCCCAAATCGGATCAGAAACAGGCTCAAACCGAACAAAATAGTATAAAACTGGGTTGATTCGAGTAAAACCAGACCAAATCAGATTGTGTCAGGTTAAAACCACTGGGTTGGCACCACCGGTTTTCAATTACGAATCCATAGAATCAAATCGGGCCCAAATCGGATCGGAAATGAGACAAAATTGACCAAAATAATTTAAAATTAGGTCAAATCGGATGGTCAGACTGAACCAGACCGAGCTAGGCTAGAAGCGTGCTGCCTAGCAGGCAGTATGCGGCACCACCTGAGTGCTGCCATAGAGGCCAGCATGCCGCGCGTGCCGCCGGCACTCCGATCATGCCACCACCGGTGCCGACCAACTCCCCTCACCCTCCTCTATAAATAGATCACTTCCTCCTTCAGAAAATTAGAGGGGAAACCGGGAGAAAATATAAAAAACGATTATTTTATTACTAAAATTTTATCCAAAATTACTTTTTCATATCCAAATCCTTTCAACTACCAAAATAATTTCAATTTAAAATTGTTATTACTCGTTTTGAGTTCCTAATTCCGAAGTGGAGCACAGATCCAAAGCCAAGCTCGCCCCATTCGTGAGAAAGCCAAGAAAAATAAAGGTATAATTCCTTTTTCTTACACTTTTAAATTTTAAATTCATATCTAGAATTTATCCTGTTATCACGTCCTTATTTTGGATCTAAATCTAAAAAGATCTAAAATTTATTAATTTAAAATCTAAATTAAATTAATAAACCGAATAAATCTCTTTTGAGTAAAACCCCTCCTTCGTAAGAAGGGAGAACTGCGTGGGGTTGATTTCCATTCAAAGGAATACACAGGCATGTCAATCTTTAAGGCATCAATTCCAAAATATTTTAAATAATATTTTTTCCTTTTTATTTATTTATTTTATTGCTTTATATTTCTTTTATTAAATTAATTGAGGAATATGTGATTTTCCTATTATCCATAAAGGCTAGAGAAAATATCCTCTTATCATATTTTATTTTCTGTTTATTCATTTATAACATGATATCCTCTTATCATATTTTATTTTCTGTTTATTCATTTATAACATGTCATCCATATAATATTTGTATTATCTTATAACTGTTTCATTCATCATCATTTACACATAAAGTTAATTTGTACCTGAGCCAAACTTAAGAAATTAAAATGTTTATTACTAAAACCTGATCCCCGAGCCCACTTTGGTCACTCATGGATTAATGTCTTTTCCATTGGAATAAAATAAATAATTTGGAGTCATTTCATTTGGGTTTTCCTTTAATTTTTCCAATTAAAATAAACAAAATTAAAGTGGCGACTCCCTATCACATAAAGCAAAAATACAAATTTTAATTTTTCAAGAACTCACAGCGGGTTCCAGATGCGTGGAGTTTTTCCCGGAAAGTATTTTAATTCCTTTAGCGGATCGGATCGGTGCTCGGGCGAGGCCCCACAACAGCTTGTACCGGCTCGAGTGGAAGTGGGCTCGGTAAGCCGAGGAGCAGTGATGGTATTGGTCATTTTCCTAACTTGGTTAAGGATGGACTGATGCTGGGTGTTGAGGGCATTTGTAAAGTTGGCGGATTGGGTGGTGAGAGCATTGGTAAAGGTGTCTGCTTGTGTTTTAAGGGCGATGGTAAGTGCATTTTGGAAGGATTCCTCTTGCTTCTTGAGGAGACTGGCAAAAAAAGAGTTCATAGCATCCTAGTCAACGGTGTTGGCCATTTGTACTTTCAAAAAAAAAGGAAGGGTAAGAATTTACACTTGTAAATGATAAACAGATGCAACGGTACATCGGGAAAAGGATTCCCTTTACCGGGCTTATTGGTTGGGTATTTTTTTTAGTGATGGACCATCGGTTTTGGTTTACGGGGCAAGAAGACTCTATTCTCGAGTTTCTTTATGCATGTATGCATGTTAATGCCATGATGCATGTCAAAATAATTTCATGGTTTATGTACAAGCTTTTATTTATTACGATTCACGAAACCTAAGGTCAAAGGCTAAGGCAACTATATACACAAGGGTGAAGGGTGGCTTAGTTTTAAGGTCCCCATCCCACTAGAGCATCGATATACCTAACCACATGTGAGTCAAAGAGACTCGCGTGGGTCCAACAGTACGGATTGCTCGTTACACCACTGAAATGATCAGGGATTCATCGTGGGGTGGAATGCTTTCGCTATCTCCCAACATACTCAAAGAAAGTTGTCGATCCAATCCTACTCACCATCCAAAAGTTTTCCTAAATCTAGAGCTAGGCAAGGAGTCTTTATTATGCAAAATGATGCATGAAAGTCAAACTGAACTCAAGTGTCAAATGGAGATTATTTCGAAAAGAATCAAACCAAATAGTAATCCTCTTATTTTTGCTTTCCTTTTATTGAAAAAGGGTGGCAACTAGTTCTCCAGCGAAGTCGCCAACTGTAAGGCCTCGCCCGAACGCCCCTCCTCTCGCTCAAGAAAAAAACGAGCCTTAAGGAAAGGCTAAACGATTTTTAAGGGAGTTTAGATACGAGTTTCGGTGCTCACGATTGGAAGCAGCTATCGCCTCGGAAAATTGATTTGATTTTTTTTTTTTGAAAAGGATTCGAGAGTCACCACCCTAAATTATTTAAATGGAAAAATTAAGGAAAAACCCAATTTGACTCCAATTTATTTAATTTTTGATTAATTTACCCAATGATAAAGTCACTAGTCATCGAACAAGGTTCAACTCAGGGACTAGGTTTTTGGTTTTAAATAATCTCGATTTGACTTTTAAGTTTAATTTGACTTTAAAAATTGATTTCATGAATGACAAATATTAATGACGATTTATAATGCGTGAACATGGCATAATTATGAGATATATGGAAAAAATAAAGAGCGAGTATTTAAACATCCACAAGCAAATGAAAGTATTTCCTCTAGCCCTTTATAGGTACTAGGAAAATCACAAGATCGCTCATTTACTCCAAAATAATTAAATAATTGCATTAATTTAAAATTTACAAGAAAAGTATAAATTGACATTTACATGAAAAATAAATGGAGAAGGGGATTGATTGGGATTTGGATTTGAGGCTTGGATTTAAATTCAAAACATGCCTACGTACCCCATTGAATGGAGATCAAGACCCACGAAGTTCATTCCATAGTGAGGTGGAGGGGGTTTTAAGGATCGGTCAGACTTGATTGGTTTGGTTTGGTTTGGGGTTTGAGTGAGGGTAAGAGATTATACCTTCTTTTTGGGTTTGAGTGGTGGGAGAATGGTTTTGCCGGATTGGAGTTCCGTTTCGTAAAACAAAGTTGATTTTTGAAAAAATTAATTTGATTACTTAATTACCTAATTTGAATTAATTAAAAAGATTAATTAATTAAAGTGATTAATTAAAAGGATTAATTAATCAAATTGAGTGAAAACTAATTGAAAAATTAATTAATTA
>CATKHJ010296875.1:0-11408 GCA_949750685.1 Vernicia montana
ATTCTTTTTCATAATTTTGTCTTTAGCTTTTGTTATTGCTAACTCTCAGTCCCAATTCATATTAGAGTCATAAGATAAACTCCAAATAAAAAAATTTCCTTTTCTCCAAATATCATGTACATATTTTTAACCATTTAGAGATTAATGAACTCATTATGATATGTGACTCTGAATTATTTGGGTTCATATAGTAAGGAAAAATGCTGAGTTTGAGTTTCATTTTCGAGTGAATTTGGAACCACCAAATATTAGTGCAAGTTTAAATGGAAAGCTGACTGTGGCGATACTACAAAATATTTTAGTATGGAATAGATCTCGCCCGTAAATACAATTTTAAGAATTATATTTGGTCTGCAAGAGATGATGGTACGTGTACATTTAATAAATCTTGAAACTAATAATTTTGAACAATATATAATTAGACATCATGTCCAAAGCCAAAGGTATAGTTTGAAAATTATGCCCTCGAAATCTTCTTACCATTAGAAAGTCATCCATGCATTTTATCTTCTTATATTATGATACTAGTTTTTTTTTAGAAATTATGATGCTAGTTATTTGTCAATCCATATTCACTTATTGCAATAAAGGACAAGCATATATATATTAAAATATTTATGCATTTTTTTTTTATTATGTTTAGCTAATATTTTTTATTTACCAGTTGTGGAAAATTAATGGAAGTGCGAATATTTTTTAGAAAATTCAATTTGTTAAAAAGTTTATACACTCTATAAATCTTAAATACATTTTATTTCTCTTTTTACATGTAATGAAATCATCATATTACATAACATCTTTTAAATTAAAGAGTCAATAACTATTAATCATTAAATATAAAAAAAATAATGCTTGTTTTATTACATCAAAACAAAATAAAGTCCCAAAAAAAGGGTAGTTATAAATATAACTTACAATGCCAATTCATAACTTGCAAAATTTTAACAATTCAAAAAATATTATGTTAAGCTAATGAGATTGTCCATAGAGTAGCCAGGTTTTCTATCCTTTATGCTGGTTTTATGGTTTGGTATGAGCCCCTAGTCTCATTCAAGCCCTGTTATGTATTGATAATTTGGTTGCTTAATATCAAAAATAATAATTACTTGAGTACAAGTTGATAGACAAGATTCTAGTCATATTTTTTTTTCTTTATTTCTTCCTTTTTTAAAAAAGAGAGAATCCTGTAAACTGATTGTGTAATTAGTGAGCAATTTATAATCGCAATTTCCTATTTCTCAAAAAAAAAAAAAAAAAAAAATCACAACATCCTACAACCAAGAGTAGCATTTATTTCCTCAAATATATATATAAACATTAACTATCTTCTTTTTTTTTTTTTTTTTTTTTTTAAAAAAAAAAACGACATTAACTGTATTCTTATACTTCTTTCAGTCTTTTATGAAAAGGAACTAAAATAAAAAATATATATTCTCTTTTTAACAAATTGAATTTTCTAAAAAAATATTAACACTTCCATTACTTTGCCACAAGGTCCACAGCTGATAAATAAAAAATATTAGCCAAATATAGAAAAAAAAAATATGTGCATAAATATTTTAATATATATGCTTGTCCTTTATTGCAATAACTAAATAGAAATTGACAAATAACTAGCATCATAATTTCTAGATTGAAAAAAAAAAATAGAAAAATAGTATCATATATAATATGATAAAAATGCATAGAAGACTTCCTAATCGTAAGAAGATTTTGAGTGTGTAACTTTCTAATTATACTTTTGATTTTGGACATGATGTCTAATTGTAATATTTCTCAAAATTATTAGTTTCAAGATTCATTAAATATATACCATCATCTCTTGCAGATCAAATACAATTTTTAAAATTACATTTATGTGCGAGACCTATTTCATACTAAAATATTTCGTAGTAATCTCCACAATCAGTACCCTATTTAAACTCACACCAATATTTGGTGGTTCCAAACATATTACCTACTTGAAAATGAAATTCAAACTCAGCATTTTTCCTTACTAGGTGAGAAAGCATTTTTCCTTACTATGTGAGAACTCAAAATTCCTGACATTTAGTGGGGTTGAGAATGGATTATTGTTTAATCTACACCGTTGGATGCTATTTTTAAGATTTTATTTATAAAAAAAAAGTTGCATGGATATTACCTTTAACATTTAATGGTGAACTTAGTTTTCAGAAAGAATTTAGCCTTTAGCTTTTTATTGAAAAGGTGTTCTGTAACTACAAAGAGTTTTTGGCAAAAAAAAAAAAAAAAAAACTACAAATTGTTATTATCAAATTCTCTGTAAAAATCATAAAAATTTTGGTTTTTTTTATTAAAAAATTTTGGCAGCGTATACTTAATTTTTTTTAATCAGAGTTCACCTAAAAAGTTTTCGACCAAAATCTCACCAGAGTGAGTGATATGACATGACACGTCACCTTAACTATCTGACTCAGCATGTCACTTCAAATCCACGTCAGATGAATTTTAATGATCACATTAGAAAAAATCCCAAAATTTAGTGATTTTTGGAGTTATTTATATTTTTTGCCTTTTGATTCTTTTTTTTTTTCATTCAAATTATCGTTTTAATTCTTTTAAACGAAAATATTCTTCTAATTTAAATTTTATTTAATTTTTATAAATTCAAACATTAAATTTTTCTTAAAAATCAATCTATGAATATAAAATTATTGGTTACTTTTTTTGTCATTCAAAGTATTCTTTTAATTTTTTAAGTGAAAATATTCTTCTAATTTAAACTTATTAAATTAGAATATATTTTTCTAATAAATTAATAACTATTAGATCTATTAGATGATCTCAAAAATTTAAATAAATTATTATATAGAAAGCAACAACTTAAAAATTAAGATTTAAAATATGTTTTTAAAGAATTATATTTATAAAACCCTAGTCGTTTTCTCTCTCAACTTATTTTTTTGTTTTTTCTAAAATTTATTGTTTGAGCCATCGTCTACTTTTATTTAGTCGGCAATGGTTCATTTTTCTTTATTATGTTTAGTTTTTATTTTCAATAAAAGGTATATGTAAATTTGTGTCTTTCTAGACATTGATTTAAGTTTTTTTTTTTTTCATTTATTTTATGAGTTTTATTATCATTTTTATGAGATTTAATAAGTTTTTTATTTTGTTTTCCTTTATGAAAGTTTGTTTATTTTCTTTTATGAGAGTTTGTTTGTCTTTTATCATGAGAGTTAAGAGGAATTTGAGTTTGATAGTTAGAAGATCGGTCTTGTTTTAAGACAATGAAGTCGATTTGTGATTTAGTATGGCCACTGAATGGAATGTGTTTCTTGCCGATGTGCCAAACGCAGCCAAAGTGTTGTATACAATTATTCCGTCAATACGATCAATGAAACTCAGTGAAAAAACTTATCTTTATAACATGATTTATATGTATTTCTTAAATGCAGTTAAGTTTACTTTTCTATTCTAAGTTGTACTGATTAATCGTTATTAATGAAATTTTCCTTTTATTTAAAAAAAAAAAGATATATTAAATGATCTTATATTTAAATTAATAAACAACTTATTTAAATTAAATGTGGCAAAATAATTCTTCATTTTCTTTCTAAAATTTAAATTAGAAAAATGCTTTCACTTAAAAAATTAAAAGAATATTTTGAATGAAAAAAAAAAAAGAAGTAACCAATGATTTTGAATTCATATATTGATTTTTAAGAAAAATTTAATGCTTGAATTTATAGAAATTAAATAAAATTTAAATTAAAAGAATATTTTCACTTGAAAGAATTAAAAGAATATTTTGATAAAAAAATAAAAAAGAATTAAAAGAATATTTTTTTAATTAAAAAAAGACAAAAAATATAAATAATTTCAAAAATTACTAAACTTTGATAGTTTTATAATGTGGTAACAAAAATTTATTTGATGTGGATTTGAAGTGGTTTCTAAGTCAAATAACTATAGTGATGTATAATGTCACGTCAATACTTCTGTAAAATTTTGATTAGAATTTATTCAGTAACCTCTGATTAAAAAAAAAAAAAAATTAAGTATTATCATTTAAGAAAATTTTCTTTAACCACCATATCAACAAAATCATCTTATTTTTTTGTATCATTTACCCTCAAAGTCTTATCTTATGTGGAAACGAGTGTTGTCCTGATTTGGAAAAATCCATTTTGAACTTCGATCCCAATTGGATACAAATGATTTGGAAACATAGCCCACCAATATGGGCTTTTGATCATCTCAACAGAATTTAGTTCAAACTTGCAGCCCAAGCAAACTTTTCTTTTTTGCAGAGGCTCTCTACATAGGATAGAAGTCCTTCTTTATATGCATTTCCTTGTTGTATATGATTTTACATTTGAAATTAAAATTGAAATTCCAAATGAATACATTTCCAAATAAATTTTAATAAAAGTCAATTAAATTAAATTTTTACACAAGATTTATTCCAAAATGTGTGTATATGTATTTCTAATGTTATTTAATGGAAATCACTCCATGACACAGAAGTATTTGATTTGCAGGGCCTTAATATAAAGTGTAAATTAATGATCGCGATAGAGAACTTATACAGAGCATTCCTTTATCTTGTAGAGTGCAGCTTGACTCCTGGTTTTGGATTGCGGATGAGAAGGGGCACTTCTCTGTTCGGAGCTGTCATCGCTTAATGCAAGGTGAAATGTTGGGTCATGATAATTCCTTGTGGAAGAAACTGTGGTCCTTGCGTGTTCCTGCTAAGGTTAAAAACCTATTGTGGAGGGTGTGTAGAGGCTGTCTTCCATCTAATTCTAATTTGGTTTATAGAGGAGTTTTGGTTCATCTTTCTTGTGCTCAGTGCCACTCATCAACGGAGACGCCTCAACATATTTTATTTGGCTGTCCTATAGCTCAAGGAAGTTGGTCCCTAGCTCGCATTTTAGTCTCTCCTCCAGGTGATTCTACTATTCTCCATTGTATTTTCTCATTCCTGGCAAATAACTCTCTAGAGTGTTGTGAGATGTTTGCTATGATATGCTGGAGTTTGTGGTATTTTAGAAACCAGAAAGTTTGGGAGGGTGTGACTGGTAATGCTCTTGGTGTGGTCTCCCTAGCTCATCAATTACTGACGCAGTGGCGGGAGGCTCAAAAATCTGACATAGAAGCTGCTGGCAATGCTCATCATCGCCCTACAGGAGATGTGAAATGGAATGCACCGTTGCATGGTACCATCAAAGTGAACACCGATGCTGCCATTTTTACCGATTATCATAAGACAGCAGTCAGCTGTGTTGCACGTAATCACAATGGAGAATTCCTAATGGGTAGAGCTGCTGTTTTTTATTGTATTTTTTCGCCCAGAGAAGCTGAAGCCATAGGGGTTCGTGAAGCATTGTCCTGGTTAAAGAATCAGCAGATTGATGACTTTATTCTTGAGACAGATTCATTGCAAGTTAAACATGGATTAGCTTCTCTTGATGGTTTATCTAATTTTCATGTTATTATTAATGATTGTAAGTCTTTATTGTTGCATTTTAAGCATGTGCAAGTTCAGTTTGTCAGGCGTTCTGCGAATTGTGTAGCTCATAGCTTAGCAAGAGCTTCCAATTTTATGACAGAACCATTGGAGTGGTTCTCAACTCCTCCAGATTGTATCGTTGATGCTTTACTTCATGATTTAAATTGATTACTGCTTTTGCCTTCAAAAAAAAAGTACGGCTTAATGAAAAAAAAGTTTAATATATTCTTTTTTATAAATTTTAGCAATTTTTTTTTTAATGGAGATATTTCTGTTAGTTTATTGTAAGCAGATTTATTAATTTTAAAATCTAATTATACCAATCCAAGTATCAAATCTTAGATGATATTGGGTAAAACTAAAAATTAAATACCGAATAATATAAGTGACATGATTTTTAAATTGTAAAAATATTTAAAAATCTAATTACTAATTATTTTATTCAGTTCAAATCTTAAGTTAAAAATTTTGATTTATAATTTTAAATGATTTTTAGTTTAATTATGACTTTTAAGACAAATATTACTAAATAATTTAAAATGATTAAATACTAAAATTTTAATTTTAAATGTTGAATTTAATTATCAAACACTAAATTTTAATCTTAATCTTAAACTTAAAGAGGTATTAAATATTGGAAATAAAATAATTTAAAATGATTAAATACTGAAAATTTTAATTTTAAGTGTTGAATTTAATTATTAAACACCAAATCTTAATCTTAATCTTAAACTTAAAAAGGTATCAAATATTGGAAATAAATAAATAAAGAAATAAAAACAGAACTTGTATCCAATTAAATATAACATAATATAAGAACAAAAATTATTTCTACAATTAACTCACATTAATTTGCCATCGACTTCTAATATAATAATTTGGACATAAATATGTATGTAAATTGGCACTCCCTATTTAGATTGAACCTATAATTGAATTTTCTAAGTAATATCACTATATGGATGGGGTGGGGATGAGAGAAAAAAAATAATATTGAGGAAGAGAGCAAGAAAAAAAAGTGAAAATTTATTATTATTATTTTTCATTTAGATTAGAATAAAGGGAGAAGGTGCATTTTTGTTCCTAATATTTACTCAGTGTGCTCCTAAACTAATTTTTGGCCGAAATATATAGTTAACCATAAAAATTCTATAATATTTGTGGTAAAGGAGCATAACGGTAGAAATAGCCGATCAAAACAGTTGACATGGCTTTAATTTTCTCAGCTGTAAGTTCTGATAACTGAATTAAAAATTAAAAAAATTTAATGCGTTAGGTCATCTCCAACGGAACACCATTATTGGCAGTAACGGTAATTTTTGATGTAAATTGCATTCTAATGAAGCGGCAAATTAAACACCAAAGATGGTGTTTGGAACAGTATCACGCTAAATTTAGTGTGATACTATTCACACGCTATTTTTATTTATTATTATTTTTTTTTAAATTATAAAATAAGGCTTATGTTTGTTTCTTTTATCAAAGAATGGAAAAAAAATTCATTTATATTGTCCTATATTTTAATTCAGAGGATTGAATGAATATTAATATTTTATTTTTTTAATTATGCTCTATTATTATTTAATTATTCAATGTAATGTTTATTTTGTATGTGTTTTTTAAATAAAAATTTTGTTTTACTTAATATATAAATAGTAAATCAGTCTTTTTATAATCTGTAAAATTTAATTTTGAATTACTTAATATATAAATAGTAAACCGGTCATTTATGCTACACAATAGAGAGTAGCTATTCTCTTACACTCGTCATAAAGGTAAAATCTCATATAGTGTGTAGGAGGGGAATTGAATCCAAAACCTTTCACTTCTAAGAGCAATGTTCTTAACACTTGAGTTAGGCCTCAAGCGTTTTAATTTTTATTTTTTGTAATATTATCAAATAACAAAATATATTTTTATTAGATGAATATATTAAAAAAAAGATTTAAACATAATTTGTGAAATAATAAAATAGTATGAAAATAATAAAAAAAATATATATGGAATATTTTTTTTAATATTATAAAATAAAATTGATGATTGAAAATAAATTTATTGTAATTACATAATTTTAATATAAAAATTAGCGCATTATTATGTTGTTGATTAGAAATGGTCTTAGGCGCGAGTTTTACCCTCAATTCTTAATACCCATCAACTACCGCCCACAGAGACAAAATCAAGAATTCCCAAATTTCTTCAAATGCAACAGAAAAGCAAATAAGCAAATACTATCAAACTTCAACTGAGCTTCATACCAAACTAATACTCCATCTATTATTATTAGATCCAGACCCATATTTCAGAAGAGTTAGCTAGCAGTTAACGGCAAGGCACATCATATTTTTTATAATAAAAAATAAACTAAATATGAATCTAATATAAATTAATTAAATAATTAAACAAATTTAAAAAAAAAAAAGAGAGAGAAATTAATCTGAAAATTAATTTCAAACCGTATAAAATTACAAGTTATTTAGCTTGAAATGAAAATAAATTAATTTAAAAAGAAAAGAATAAAAAAAAATCCACAAACCCATGAAAAATTGAGAGACAACTCTCCACAGAATCCTTTATCAATTTAAATTCAAATTGTTGTTTGACTGAGATTTGCCAAAATCTCTTTATCTTCTGTGTCATTTACCCTCTATTTTAGAAAGATTACTATTCTTTCTTGCTTTCTATTTCCTTCATCAAGCGTTCAAAGAATACCCAAAAATTGATGTCGGAGTCATCGAAATCATCCTTGAAATTGTTGAAGAAATCGGCGTCGGTGAGCTTGTTGTCGACGTTGATGACGCCTTCGTTCAAGATCTTGAGTGGGTCTACGTCATCCACATCCATCACCGCCGTCGATCCCTGCTCCTCCATGTCGGCGAAGAAGTCCGACGCAAGAACTAAAATTGTTGACGATGGGTTATATCGAGAATAGTTGACTAGGAAACAATGTCATTTTGAAAAAAAAAAAAAAAAAGAATCATCTCAACGACGTCGTTTTAATGCTGGGATTGTTTTACTCTTTTCCTTTCTATTTATTTATTTATTTTTTTTTTATGGATCCCACTTCTCATAAAATCATAACCATGTCATCTATGACAAACAACATTAAATTTGAAACTAACCCACCGTTAAAAGAAGGGCCAAAGTGATAGGGTTTTGATGTTTTATAAGTTATTTGAGCTAAAAATTAATTTAAAGATATATGTAAAACACTGAGTAAATATTAAAAGCTAAAATACACCTTCTCTTATTTATTTAAGAAATAAAAAGAACAAATACGTTATTTTTTAAATCATGTTACAAATAAAATTGAATTAGTATAACCAAAATGAATTATATAAGGGTTCATTTAGACAAATAATTTAAAATGATTATAAATTTAAATTTGAGTTTATAGTATAAAATTAAAAAAAAAATAGATATAATATCAATTTAGAAATCATATCAATTATTTTATTCAGTATTTAAAATTAAACACTTAATTTTTAAATTTACAAAATATCATCTAAAATTTGATACTTGGATTGGTATTATTTGATATTAAGATTAATAAATCCGCTTACAATAAACTAACATAAATATCTCCATTAAAAAAAAGAAATTGCTAACTTTTTGAAATTACAATATGTATACCTCATATTCTTGTTAACTTTATGAAAAATTTGTGGACTAACTAGTACAACATCATTTTAAAAAAAAAATTATTTTTTATATCCATATATTTTTAAAAATATAATATATTGGCTCCTCAAAATTTTAAAATTTTTACTATATATTTTTTAAAATATATACATTTAACCCCTCTAAATTTTTAGAATTTTATCTATTACATGTGTATTTCATAATTTTGTCTTTGTTAACTCCAAATAAAAAATTTCCTTTTCTCCAAATATCATGTACATATTTTTAACCATTTAGAGAATAATGAATTCATTCTGATATGTATTTGGATTCATGTAGTAAGGAAAAATATTGAGTTTGAGTTTCATTTTCGAGTGGATAATATATTTGGAATCACCAAATATTAGTGTAAGTTTAAATGAGAAACTGACTGTGGGAATACTATAAAATATTTTAGTATGGAATACATCTCACTTGTATTTGGTCTGCAAGAGATAATGTAATGAATAATAATTTTGAAAAATATATAATTGGACATCATGTCCAAAGCCATGCACTCGGAATCTTCTTACCATTAGAAAGTCATCCATGCATTTTATCTTCTTATATTATGATTTTTTTTTTTCTAGAAATTATGATGCTAGTTATTTGTCAATCCATATTCAGTTATTGCAATAAAGGACAGCATATATATATTAAAATATTTATGCACTTGTTTTTTATTATGTTTAGCTAATATTTTTCATTTATCAATTGTGAAAAATTAATGGAAGTGCGAATATTTTTTAGAAAATTCAATTTGTTAAAAAGTTTATACACTCTATAAATCTTAAATACATTTTATTTCACTTTTTACATATAATGAATCATCATATTTTTACATACTCGAAAATGCAACTCAAACTCATCATTTTTTCTTATTACGTGAGAACCCAAATGAGATGTACATATCAGAATGAGTTCATCATTCTCTAAATGGTTGAAAATATGCACGTGATATTTGGGAAAAATGAACGAAGAGTTAGCAATAAAAATAGTTAATGTCAAAATTATGGAAAAGAATATTGCAACTCTCATGATTACAAAGATATGTAGTGAACACAAATAATGTGGTTGCTAAGCTATTTTGAGAGACATATGCTTCCACTTATATATATATAAACCAAGAGCTTGTTATCTAATTTTTAAAAAATTTCGAAGTCTTTGAATTTTTCTTTAAATTTTTTTAAAACATCTTTAACTTTATCTTATATATGTATATAAATTTTAAAAAATTATTAAGAAAGAAGAATTGCCATTAATTGGATTCAAATTCTTTTATTTAATTGGTAGAAGCAATTTTCGGTTTAGATTTTTAAGGAATATTAGTTAATAAATGAATCATATAAAATATTTATGAAAGGATTTGATTAAATCCAAATCAGAATATTGAGTGGAACTCAATCTAATTTGGTGAAGATTGATATTTTCATTAAAATGTGTTCAATCCAAAAACACGTAAGGGATATATATCCATTGTGGACACAAATTATGAATTTAATTTATAGTTAAATACTAATTAATGGAAATCTATAATAAAGAAATTAACAACCTTTTATCAATTAAAATTTTGAAAATTTTCTTATTTTATTGTTAGAAAATTAGGAAACAAAATACAGATTATATTCTTTTATGAATAATATAATATTATTATATCTAGCACACATAAACCTTATTAAATTGCATACTTCTTAATGATTAAAAAAAAAACTAATGGGACAAGATTAAATTTTTATGAGACTTTTTGATTGACCCAGTAAATTGCATGGAACTCTGAAAAATCTTAGACTGCCATTGAAGCAGTTATCTATCAAGCCTAAAAAATACAAACTGCCTAACTAACTTGTGGTAAGTATCTTGGGGTTGAATTGGGCTTTCTATTGCTTCAGTTCTTCATCTTGGCTTACCTCTTGTTGCATGCTATTAATATTTTTACAATTTTTCATTTTTATTTTTTGAATATGATATGCTTTTAAGGCATCTATATATCGTATTCAATGTTGTAGAAATTGACACCGAATTAAAGCAAGACTGCAGCTAATAATTTGAGAAAATAATAAAGATAATTTGGACACATAGATTTTACGTGGAAAATCCTCAAACAAATTAGGGTAAAAAACCACGGGCAAAGATAGAAGAATTCCACTATGAGAAATAATAGGAATTACAACATTCT
Organism: Vernicia montana; assembly: GCA_949750685.1. NCBI lineage: Eukaryota > Viridiplantae > Streptophyta > Magnoliopsida > Malpighiales > Euphorbiaceae > Vernicia > Vernicia montana. The sequence goes on from CATKHJ010296875.1 coordinate 11,313, forward strand.
CTCTAAATCACAAGGAGATAATAACAATAATCTCTCTTGAAAATAGGAGAAAAATAATTTAAATAAAACTCTCTATTTTTCTCTCACTATAAACTC
>CATKHJ010296950.1:0-7500 GCA_949750685.1 Vernicia montana
TTGATCTTCGACTCTGGTCTTCGACCTTCGTCTTGTCTTTGGTCTTCGACCTTCGTCCTTCGACCTTTGACTCTAGTCTTCGACCTTAGTCTTCGCCCTTGATCTTCGACTCTGGTCTTCGACCTTCGTCTTGTCTTTGGTCTTCGACCTTCGTCCTTCGACCTTCGACTCTGGTCTTCGACCTTCGTCCTTTGGTCTTCGACCTTGATCTTCGACTCTGGTCTTCGACCTTCGTCCTTCGACCTTCGACTCTGGTCTTCGACCTTAGTCTTCGCCTTTGATCTTCGACTCTGGTCTTCAACCTTCATCTTGTCTTTGGTCTTCGACCTTCGTCCTTCGACCTTCATCCTTTGGTCTTCGACTCTGGTCTTCGACCTTGGTCTGTTGCGAGCGCTATTCCTTTGTTGCGGACGCAATATACAAGCAGGCAGACTACTTAGAGAATTTTCTAAGTTCTTCATTCTCAAGCACTTAATAGGTCATTTTATCTGAAAAATACACTTAGTTGAAATGTTAGATTAATTAAACTTGATTGCCAAGATCAAAATTGAGATTGACTTAGTTGGATTACACCACTAAGGTCAACAATATATATATCATCCATAATTGCCATGAAGGCCGAAAGAATAACTTTCCTTCTACACACATGGAGCATCTAAAATAAACTTCAATTACAATATAAATCAATGGAGAAATTACATTAATCCATTTGGTTTTTTAGGGAGAAGGATGCCTGAAGAACCGAATCGATGAACTTTTAATCTCCTGAAAAAATAGAATCACTAATGAGATAAAGCAATGAGTAAAGAATATACTACCATACTTATGAGGCTAGGTAATTTAAGACTAGCTCACAAGGATGGTATGCTCATACTTGTCAAATGACTTATACCTTAGCAAATGAGACTCATATATCTCGTAAGAATCAATACTCGTAATATACAAGAATAAACATGTATATAGCTCATGAAAGAAATCATAACTCATAAGTAAATGGATATAGAAATCAACTCATAACATATTAGGAATAGAGGCGCTTTATTAGCATATTCCCCTCGTAATAAAGAGTAGAGGCCGGTTGGGCATACTCTTCCTTGTAATAAGAGCAGAGGTATAATTAACATACTCTTCCTCGTAATACATGAAATGGATCAGATTTCACGTCTAGGACAATTTATCCTTCCTAGATAAGGGTAGGAAATTATACCCTATCCATCAGGTTACAATGTGCACAAAGTCTAATGATTAATCCACATTAGTAGGAGATTTCTATACCATTAAGATTATCAATATATAGATAGAACAATGGAGGTTCTCATAAATAATACTAATTAAGAAATGGCTAATTAATAACTCATATGGTTCAATAACAATTCTCATGATCATAAAAAATAATAATATATGATTCTCATAAAGGATATTAATTAGCAAATGGCTAATTAAGAACTTATAAAGTTTAATGAAACATTTGGTTCAATCAAACAATTTTCATATACTCATACTCATAGTAGCTTGTAAAAGAAATTAGGCATTACGCTTTAGGAATTCAAATACAAGAATAGTAGTATATTTTCTACTCACCTTAATAAAAAAGAATCCTTCAACACAATAGGAGTCCCCAATCACATCAAATCCTCATGATCTCCATTATGACTTCTAGGAAGAACTATACACATAACACATACAATTAATCAATACACATAGCCCATGTTCTTAAAATCATCATACTCATGATAGACTCATAATTTCTAACTCTATTCTCTCCCCCAAGAACAATTTATAACAATGGAGAAGAAGAAACTCAAAAGAAATCAAAATCCTAACTCACCTCTTCAATAGATGCTTCAAGAAATGGAAGAAGGAATGGACAATGCAACCCTAGATCCCTTAGATGAAGCAATTTATGAAGTCTCTAAGCATTTAATGTGAGTGGGTGAGTGATTCTTTGAGAGAAAAAAAGGGTTTGGAGCTCTAAAATTTCGAGTGAAATGAATTTAGGGCTCTAAATTTCTATTTAAAGCCGATTTCCAGATTATGCCCTCGATGTGAGTCGCGGTCGTGATTCCCATGATGTGGTCGCTATATGGGTGTAGTGGTCGCGACTTGGTACTGTTCACGTGACTGTGCACTTACTAAATCGCGGTCGCTACAACATATCGCGGTCGCCATTCCCTTAAAGCCTTTAATCCAAAATCAGGCAGAGAGGTTCGCGTCTAACTTCGCGGTCGCAACTTCCTTGTCGCGGGCGTGACTTAAGCCCTGCAGCTCCACTTAGCAATTCAACCTTCAATTCTCCAAAATTCAACTTGTAACTCATTCATACATCACTTAGCACACATATTCAACTCATAATACTTATGAACACAACTTCATAGCTCATAAAAATACTAGATACACATCTAGTAGTTCATTCATCTGATAAAACAAAAGTACACATGAACTTGGGGTATTACAATTTAAAACGAAGACCTATTTCATATGTTAATGATTTCATTATACTAGTCATTTGACACATAACTAACAATATCATTTCTTATTTCAGTGTATATATATATATATATATATTTCTTTGTAGAAATAGCTTATTTGTAAAATATGGTACAATAGAAAACTTCTTCCAAACCTTATGTTTGCAACCAAAAAATAGAAAATGTACCAAATTTAGTGAAATTAATTAATTTCATATAATCAATTTAATTATTTATGTCACGTTAATTATATATTTTTATAAATTTTTATATCTACAAGTCTTAGTATTTTAAAATTTATATTATCTTTGATTATTTTTGTTTCTGTATTTTTATTTAGCTTTGTTTTATTTATATTAAAATAGGTTTATTGTAAGATTTCTTTATAAAGGATATATTCCTTTATAAATGCAAGTCCGAGCATGAATGCTTCTTTCTTTCTTTTTTTAGTTTGACTTTGAATGGGACTTAAATTCAACATTTTTCAATTATATAAATCACTCTAATATTACAGAATAAAAAACTGATTAGCATTATTACTTTTAATCGTAATTAAATGATTCTCAAAACTCAGTATCTCACTTTAAATTCTTGCTTCTAACTTTCAGCTTTTAATCTATTCTTTCTTATTGTTAATATCTAAACATTAACAATTTTATTTTAAATCCTCAATAAACTAGAGGATAGCTCTCATTTTGCACGGATTCATTTTTATGTTATATTATTTAATTAAGATTAAAATTAATTTTTAATTAATTAATTTTAAGATAATTTCTTTTTGTTAATTTTTATTTAATATGCCTATTAACTTTTCATTTCATTAATTGTTGAAATATATTATTGCTGATTTTTATAAGAAATTATTTATGTGTATATATATTAATTTATTTATATATGTAACTTGGATTATAAATTTTTTATATTCATTATAACTATATAACCAAATATATAAAATCATTAATATATTTATAATTTACTAATTATTTTTATTAAACATATCACTAATATTTGATTTATTAAATTTATCATTAATTACATTTTAATTTTAATCGAAAATCAATTTATCAAATTCTCAAGTTGGGTGAGGTGGATAGAAATTATGCACACACTCTCTTAATTTTAGAATTATAATATATATATATTAGATAGGTTTTAAAGTAGGATAGTAAGAGTTTTGGATCAAACAATGAAATTATCTTAATCTTGGCAGAATATAAGCGTTCAATGTTGTCAACGTTAGATTTTAGGAATCGAATATATAAGCGTCCATCACCATCAATTTTAAGATGAATATATATAGATTGTAGGAACCTTTAATTCAAAAGAAAAATAAAAGACAAAACGGATAAAAGAGAATAAATTTAATTGATTGTGAGAAAGATAAAAGTATACAATTGAAGCTCTTTATATAGGCAAATATATACAATTGAAACTATTTATATAGGCAAATAACTAACTCTAATTTGTATCTTATTCTAATTAGGAATTTTATAATTACAAGAAAAGCTAATAAAATACATAATAAATTATGATAAAAAAAATGAAGTAAAATCTATCCTAAATTAGCATAAAATACACTTCTATTTTAGGATGTAGATTTTTGGCTATCCTTTAATTGACTACCGAAGGAAATTAAAGGATTGTGCTTTTTATATTTAGCTACCAAATTAACTAGCTTGCCTTAAATCACATTATAGGACCTACTTTTCCTTGCTTGAACTCCATAATTAATTAACTGGCTTAAATGTAAAAAGTCATCCAATAGATTTCTTCAACTCCATTCTATACAAAGTATGCAAATTTGTTTTGATCCCAATTATCTATTTCAATTGAAAGACACTAAATTGGACACCAAATGCTAAGCCATGAAATGAGTTCATGCATCATGCATGGCTTTAAATTGCTTATAGGTGTTGAATGATTTAGAATGTGAAATGCATTACTTTATATCACGCAATCGTAGGTGTAATATCCCAAGTTTTCACTAGTCATGATAGGCAATTAAGGATGAGCGAGGAGAAGCATTGATGATGAAAGAGCGTGAGTAAGACTTGCTGGACTATGGCAAGGTCGGTGACAAAAGAGAAAGATTATAAAAAACTGAGGTGAAGAGTCAAAGGTAGTACACGGGACCACGATGCAAGGTGATATTGGGAGATGATAGAAATAATGAGAGATATGGCATGAAGAGAAATATGCGAACTAGGCAGCGGGCAAGAGCAAGCATACAGATAGGTCTCATTCAGCGAGGTGAGCATGAGACGAGTTGTAGACCTGAGGTTGTAGTCGAGGACGCTATAGAATGCGAAGAATATTAGATAAGCTCAGAATAAGCGAAGTGAGAGTAAGCCATCGACCTAAGTGTGAGCACGTCTATTCAATGACAAGGCTTCGGTGTCCTAGAAAGATATGAGGTGAACCAATGGTCAAAAAGTGTGTAGAAGAAGATTTAAGGTTTTTAAATTTTAAACAGATAAAATGATTGGACGAAAAGTCCTCTACCCTGACAGATCATTTTTAATACTTATCCTTCCACGATAAGTTTACCGTTTCCAAGGAAATTTTACGTTTTCAATAAAAAGAAATCTTTTCATATCCATTGTTGACCGGCTTTATGTCAAATCATAACCGGCGCTCTAATCGCTCCTTTTCTATTTAAAAAACCTCATAACCCTTCAGTTTTATGTTTCCTTAAGAACGATTACACTGTCTCAAGATATATATTATGAGTTCTTCTCTCTAAATCTCATAAGAAACTTACTTTCAAAATACCAGAACTTTCTCTCTCTAAACCTTCTTTTGAGATGGTAACTGCTTCTAAATGAAACCCACAGCTTAAAGGGTAGATGATTCTCCTAATTTTCTTAGAAGAGCTACAAGTAGGTCTAGAGGATAGATCGGTAGATCTAGTAAGACTGAGAATGAATAAGATGGAATTTGATGATGATCTAGGTCTAGGTGATGATGCCTTGTTATGGGGTGATCCGAGAATTATAAGCCATCGGTGGAGATTTTAATGGTGATGATTTTGATCTCTATTATTAGGACAGATGCCATTGGTAGAGATCGAGGCTCTTATTGGAGGAAATGGTACCTAGTAGCTGGAAGTCTCTAGGTGAGGAAATGGTACTCATTCAGGCTAGAGAATTTAAGAGCTAAAAAAGAAACTTGATGGGTGCCGAAGAGCCTGATCGGAGAATATAGCGAAGATGTAAGATTATAAGAATGTATTTCTTTAAATTCTTAAGTTAAGAAATGTATGAACAATATGATGAAATTTATCCTTCTTCATATGTTCGTTGAAATCCATTCCCTTGCTGATCTCTTATGTATTATTATTTTCATTGGTATTGTAGTTACTTTCACCTTCGGTGGTAACATATAGTAAATATATGATTCTTTGTAAGCTTCACTAAAATGTAATCCAATGAGGCTATTTGGGCTAAAGCTAATTGTAGTTAAGCGAGGTCCTTAAGACCAAGCTACTCTATTGTAAAAGTTGAAGATTTATTGTAATCGAGCTATTCCTATATAATCGAGGCCATCTGCCGAAGTAGTATTTGAAATCAATGAAGGTCATTCGGGTCGAAGTCATCCTATTATAACCAAAGTACCAAGCTGAATTATGAATAAAGTATAAATTGTTTTCTACAACTTACTAGTTTGAATTATATATGTATATATATGAAAATTTTATGCAAAGATTGTTATCAAAGTGATTTATGATTTACGAATGATATGGAAATGAAATTGATAGAACGCCCAACTAATGAAAGTATTCATTAGACTAAGTGCACTAGTGACTTGATTAACCGAGTCTATAAACTAAGTCAGACTAATTTATGTAGGCATACGATGATGTTTACTTGGGTTTGTAGCCACTCGCGATGGTTTATGAAGAGCATATGAGTTCACTCTATGCGATTCGATAGTTATTACGTATACCACGATGGTATTACGATGGTACTACAATGACATGGACTTTTGATTGTGGTTCGGTCACCAATAGATCCCTGATAGATTAAAGTTAATGTGAGGTACGCGATGTTGTGGATTAAGAACTCGACTTACAGAACATGTTTCTATTAATTTTAAATGAATATTTTATGAAAAGAAAAAAGTATTATTTTATGAAAATAACTTCATCATTGAATATGTACTTCTTCTGCAAACTATAACAATGACCTCGTTATGAATTTCTAAGAACTCTCTATGATTTAAATAAATATTTTGGGACTACTCAATGTTTCATATGTGTGATTATTTGTTATGCTCATTCTTGTTATCCTTACTCATCATGCATTCTTATGATTTTACTAAGTTAACAGCTCACCACATTGTCCGTGAATTTCAGAAATTAGCTTAAGTGTTTAGGCTCAATCTTGTGGAAGCTAGAAGATGAGGTGATCCTAGCCAGTTCTTGAGAGGAAGGTATTTAAAGTTCGAGTTAAGGGTAGACTAAAGATCTTCAGGTTTATTTGAAAATTTTATTTCATGGTGAAATGTATTAGAATATAGTAGAATGTAAGTCAATAACACTATATATAAGTCATTTAAATGAATAAAATGAGGTACATCATTACGAGTTAAATTTGTTTTATTATAGATATTTAATTTGGCCACTAAGTATATAAGAAATTGAATATGATTATTAAGTTTATATCCTTGGCATACAAGGGTTCTACGAGGTGATCGGTGGCCTTAAACCTACCTATACCCTATGACCGTCGTCCCTTGGTCAAATGGAAAAGGTGCGAGCTCGCTGCCGAGCCATTGTGACGAGAAACTGAGGACAGATTATGACAGTAGGTCCCCACCAATTTCATGAATGGTCTTTTTCCATGTACAAAATCACCTAGTTCTATCTCATGCAAAAGTTGATATATCCTTAGACGACCATTAATATGCATGTAAAGTATCTTTCATTTCACTCAATATATTAGTGAAAGTAGACTATTTATAAAAAATGGCCTTTCCTTTCCTCCTCTCCCTACTCTCCCAAACCCTCACCGAACCGTTATCCCACCCTCTC
>CATKHJ010297057.1:0-26093 GCA_949750685.1 Vernicia montana
TTTTTTTAATTTTTTTTTAGCTCAATGGAACATAATTTTTCTTTTAAAAAGTATTTATATATTTTAATAATATAAAAATTATATTTTAAGTAAAAAAATTATATATGGATTTCCAAATAATTAAAATGAAAAGTTATATATTTTTTTGTTAGTGTAGAATTTTTATTTATTTATAATATATAGAATAATTTTTTATTACTTAAAATATATAGAATAATTTTTTAAGAAAAAATTAGGTAAAAAATTAAAATATATATATATATTTTATTTGAGTTTTTATTAAAAAATAAATTTAAAAAAATGAGAGACAATAGTATATTACGTTTTATAACCACATAATATATAAAAAAGTATTTCAGTCTTTTTGTATTCACTTAATGAAAAATTTTAATTATTTTAAATGAAAAAACTATTTTATTAACAAAAATAAATATGAGAGACCATTTAATTTGTTTATCAAAAAGGAAGGATGAATTTGTTAATTAACTTAAATATGATGGACTAAATAATAATATATCCTTTATATTTTTAATCCATATCGTATGTCACCAAGAGATAAAAAGTTCAAAAAAGCAATTTTGATCAAAAGATATAATTTTGAACAATTTTAAAAGTGTGAGTTATAATATAATATTTTCAAAAGATATAGTAGAATTATAAAAAGCCGTATTTCAAGCCAATACACCTTAATTAAATTGTTGAATATATAACCATGAATTGGAGCTTTAGAAAAGTTGTAATTTTTTGCTTCATAATCATAGAATAGTGATTTTGCAGGTTAAACCTCAATCTTTTTATTAAGTTAAGCCAGCAGTGGGTATCACACTAGACAAATGCAATAATATCATATGAAGCAAGTATTATTAATGAATAATTTTTTATAAATAATACTCACACATTAATTGGGTATATTTGATGAGAATATACACACAATATCTGTCACAACATTGTTACTAATTGTATTGAAGTAATTTATTATTATTTTTAAGACTTTTATTATTATTACAAATGTGAAAAACTTTTATTAAATTATTGAAAACTTTCATCATAATAGTGGATGATGAGGTAACAAATATCATATAATTTTTAGAAAAAAAGTACATATGATTATAGCGTGCATTTCAGGAAGTGTTTGTGCTATACCTTTCCTTAACCTTCACCTGCAACCCACCTCTGATTTTTAGAGTCAAAGATAACAAATGCTGTGGACACTTCTCTTTGTTCTTTACATCAATTTGGAACCTCTCTATTACTGAAGCTGCTATGGATTTCATCTGAATAAAAGCCATATCTTTCCCAAGACACATTCTTGGCCCAGCATGAAAAACAGGGAACTTAAATGGGCTTTCTTGTCTGCAAATTCCATCTTCTTGCAACCACCTTTCAGGCACAAATTCGCAGCAATTTTCCCCCCATAGGCTCTCCAACCTCCCCATTGCATATGTATGATACGATACAAACCAATTCTTTCCAACAAATGTACCATCTGGCAAAATATCATCCTGTTTGCAAGCTTTTGTATCCACAGGTACTGGTGGATACAATCTTAATGCTTTTGAAATGGCTGCCTGTAAATAGTGCATGTCTCTAAGCTCTTCAAAACTGTAAGTATCACCAATATTTTTTCCATTTCTTGCTCTGATGGCTTCAAGCTCGTTTAATATCTTTCTTCCTACATGTGGGTTTAAAGATAATTGCCAAAAGATCCAAGTCAAAGCAGAGGATGTTGTGTCCCTGCCTGCACCAATGAAGCTTATAATAATATCTCTGAGAAATTCCGGTGAGTTAATTTCTTCACTTCCAATAAAACGAGAGAGTAAATATTCATCTTTCTGGTCTTCTTTTAGTTCCATTCTTGATTTTATAATATGATCTGCAAATTCATGAACAATCTTGATAGATTTCTTGAGCTCTTTCTCTGTTCCTAAGTTAAAGAACTTCTTGAATTTTAATAACATGGGAAATGCATACATGAATCTTTCACAACTAATTCTGGCAGCATCTTCAAAAGCAGACATAAACTCACCGCCAACAGTGACAGTTCCATCTCCGCCGAGACAACCAGGATCAACATTAAAAACAAGTTTACATATATTACCAAATGCAAACCTCTGCAAAATTTCTTCCAAATCCAATTCTTGATTTGTTTTTGAGAATCTTGAAAGAATTGGAACCAATCTTGTTGAAATCTCAATCCTAACATTATCCATAACGAAATTTCTAAGTGATTTTGTATTGAATTCATAGCTAACAGTCTTTCTTTGGACTCTCCATAACTCTCCATCGGAATTAAAGATTCCTCTGCCAAGAAAATGTTCAAGAAGGGAAATGAATCGATCGCCTTTTGGGTAGTTGTCAAAATTGGTCTTGACAATTTATTCAATGTTTAAAGGATTAGCTGTGATCATTCCTTGTTCTTTGCCAGGACGGTAAAAGACTGCGGTGTTGGAAGGGGAGTGGCGGAGGGTTTCGGTGGTCCAGTCGAGGAAACGGTGACGGTTTTTCAAGAACTCAGGTATAGTTCCTAGTAGAGGATAGTTTTTGAAGCCTTTCTTGGTGGGTTTGTTCTGTGAAGAGTAAAGAAGGTATAGGTAGAGACAGAGAGAGAGAAAGCTAAGTAACAAGAGAAATTGAAGGGATAAGGATTCCATGCAGAGATAGAAACTTGAGTTGAGAAGAAACTGAAGAAAGTCTTGATTTTGAAGGTCAATTAGTTACTAAAATTATGGCTTTTACAGCAATTTTCTTGAATGAATTTCTCATTACAAAATCTATGATGACAGATTGACAGTGGAAATCTTATTTGACTTGTGAAATATAATTGTTATTTATAGGTCAATTTATTCTCCACTTGCTGATATTACTATGGCATTTAACTGGTGTGGTAAACGATTTGACAATTTCTACAAAGAGACATATTATTTATTAAAGTTTGCGATAATTATTAAAGTAACTTTATAATTGAGATCAATTTTTATGTTTTTTTAAAAAAATTAAACTATTATGAACTTGGTCTATGATGATATTAAGCTTTTAATTGGGGAAGGTGGGGGTGTAAAGATTTACACCAAGAGTGTTGTGAATTTGAGGTGTAGTTTATTGGGATGAAATCCTGAAAAAAATCCACGTCCCTAAAAAATGAAAAAATTAAAAAGTTTATGTAGTCCAATGCAAAATTATTAATATAAATTAAGTTAATTATTTTAGATTTTTTTTTAAACAAACAAAAGCATATTATTAATCATCTAAATCAAAAATAAGCAAAGACTCGAGAAACAATGGAGTCAGGATAGTCATTTGAGTCCCTGTTTACTCTTAAAAATAGTTCTTCGTTGCTATTATAATTTTTATTTCTATCTATTCATATTCATAGTATTTTTTTTATGGCAAATTTAATATCAATTAAGACTTAAATTCAATGTTTCGCAGTTTTAAAAATGACTCTAATAATATTATTAAATAAAATACTCATTATATATTTTAGAAAGTTTTAAATTCATACATAGTAAGTATATAATGAAAAGAATAAGTTTAAAAATTAATTTATAATGAATTAAAAAATATAAAAATATATGAAAAAAATTCAATTAAATAAGTTATTCCAAATTCAACTTGAAATTTCATTATGAGTTTGGGCCTAAAAGCCTATTGAGTTGGGTTTGGACTTGAGCTCGACTAAAATACGTTGCGGGTTGAGCTTGACCCGAAGGACCGTTATTGAAATGACTTGTTGATTGCGTAATTATTAGTCTTAATTACTTCTTGTAATGATCGATTGATCCGATGCCGTTTCAATATCGATTCAATTAATCCGGTGCCGTTTCAATATCCATTATTGGTGGTATATATAGCTACGAGTTTTTTTTAACTTTCCCTCCCTGAAAAAACCAACAAAACAAATCAAAATTCCACTCCTTTACTGTGCTCTCTCATGGGGGACCCATACCACCAAGAATCGGAACTCGTACTCATTCAAATCGAAGAGATGGAAACCGATGAGGAGGAGGAGGAGGAGGAGGATGAGGAGGAAGAAGAGGAGGAGGAGGAGTACATTCCAGTTAGAAACTCGCCGCCTAGGGTTTTAGGTAACGGCCCTTCAAATTCAGGTCTAGTTACCGTCGAAGAAAAGAGAAGTAAGCGGAGAAGACAAGAGCGGGAAGGAGAGATAGGTTCGTTGATTGGAGATGATAATGCAGAAAGTTCTCAAGGTAAAGAGTGGAATCGGACTGAGATTGATGGCCTTTTTTGTCCTATTTGCATGGATGCTTGGACCAGTGAGGGCGACCATCATATTTGGTACGATTTCAAAATCTTGATTTCTAGGGTTTTTTTTTTTTTTTTTTATATTTTTAAATTGAAATTTGAATTGTTTAATTGATTTCTGCTAATGCGTGTAGCTGCCTTCCTTGCGGGCACCTATTTGGATTGTCTTGCATAAGTAAATGGTTGAAGCAAAATCGAAGTTCTGCCAAGGTATTGGTTAATATGTGTCATAGTTTTCTTATAGTTTTATTGGATGATGAAGACTTAATTTTTGTTTACCCAATTTTAGTGCCCTCAATGCAACAGCAAATCCACGTTAAAGGATGTGAGGAAACTGTTTGCTCCTAGGATTGCTGTGGTTGATGAAGAATCACAAAAGGTACTGCTAATCCTCTTGGACTTCATATTTTTGGAATAAATTCAAAGAAAATTTAGTTTTTTTTTTGGTTTGCAGACAATTCGATCTTTTGAGGTTAAATGTGCTGCTCTTGAGAAGAAGGTATGATATTTACCGACTCAAATAGACATAGATGGTTGGTTGGTCTATCGTAATTCTTATTTTCAAAGAATTTATTGGGATTGGAAAGCAATGAATGATTTTCTGTTTGTATTTGCAGGGCGCAGATTGGGGTAGAAAAGAATCTGAATGGCGAAAAAGAGAAGCTGAGTTGCAACTTAAAGTTAACCAGCTTACAGAGGTATGCTTGCTTGAGTGTAAATTTTGTTTACCTGGTTATATCCCTTTTACTTGTTTCAAAGCAATAATGCTCTCATACAGTGTTGCAAAGGTTACTTTAGACCTTTACTTGGTTTTTCATTACTGGTCATTTTAAGCTCTTGGTTCTTTTGTGCCTTCCAGACCACATTATATTTTTAATTTCTTGGGTTGTTGCTGCTACTTATTTGACTAGTTGGATTTTCCATCATTTTTATCAAGTCTTAAGAGTTCTTGATAATTTGATACAGAATACTATTTTTGAAACATGGGCTTCTTAAATGTACAATCAATTTGAAGAAATTAACTCTTTTTTTTTTTTTTTTGGGAATGAACTAATGAAGTTACATGTAAAAAATTAAAACTGGGTTTTGTGGGTGGAAATTAAATGTGCTTTTCTTTTCAAACTTTGACTTTGTAGAGGACTACTTATTTGGAGCATTTATTAGGAGATTTGCAGAGCAGGTCAAATGTAGTCACTGCTGCTAGGAGCTGTCAAAGACAATGTATACCTGGTAATTATCTTTTCAGATGATAGAACTCTGTGTTACTTTTTGTTTCCAATATTTAATCTATGCATATTGTTTATGTCCATCATTTGATGATACTCTGAGCAACAAATATTTGGTGTTGGTTTCTATTTCTTCTTTGTCTTTATATATATTTTGTTTTTACTCTCTGTTTTTAAGGAAATATCAACTCAAAGTTCTGCAGCCAACAATCTTCTAGCAGCTTTGTGTTAGAGGTATGGGTGCTTTCTCTAGCAACTTTGTTTCTCTTTTTCTACCTGTGCATTTAGATCTGGCTAAACTTTATAAAACATATGTCACGAGTCTAGTTCCTAGACCTTTATCTTCTTAAGTTATCAAGAGGAATATGCTTTTTGATATTATAAGATATGGTTGTCTCCCATTTTCTTTTTCCTGTTTTCCTCTTCCTGTGTTTTTAGTTTCCTTCTTTGATTTTTGGTTTGTTTGAATTATGATTTATATGGATCATAAAGTTGTAACTTACAATTGGACAAGCCTATGTCCTTAATCATCAAACATAACATTGTTAATGTGGTGTTCCAGTGCACAAGGCTCCCCCACATTTCAAAAACTGTTTATGGTCTTATTCTTATGCTATATTATTATCAGTTGTTACTCCTTTTGAAATAAAGTCTGTCTCTTTGCCCTAAAGTGACCTTTGGAACATTATGCTACTTGAACTATGATCAGTGGTCCTAGGCATTTAAAAGTTAATTTCTGGTATTGTTAGCTTATGAACTAAATATTCACTTTTGGCTGGAAGTCTCTTGATTGGTCCAACTTTTTATTTTTCTGTCAAAGCATGAATCAAGTCTTATGAATATGCAGTTTTCTGGCTTTGTATGTCATTGCAAAACCTTTCATTCATGTCACAATATAAACTTTGGATTAATCATAACAATTTCGCAGTTGTTTCTAGGGAAATAATCCTTTTCTTCTCCACCTCTTCTTTTGACTGAGTTCTTATTTTTGTTTGATTGTAATTGCAATTTAACGTCAATAACATAAGTTTTAATAATTCTAGAGAGAGTTGCGTGTGGATGGTGTGCGTTTATTTGATATAGATGCTTTTGGTCAAATCTTATTACTTGCTCGAAGGCTGCCTAAGATTGGTGGATCACATGTACTTACCAAAGTAAAGTTTCTAACTCACTTGAATTTTACTCTAATAGCATAAATACGTTTTTACTAAAACCTGCCCTGACAATTTTGTTTTCTAAATGATATTTTGCAGATGAACTTGCTACCTCCACATGAAAGTGAAGATGTTTTTCTTCCTTCTAGCATGAAAATCATAAAGGACTTGCACATTTCTCCTTATAACAGAAGTCATGTACTTTGTGCTTCGTTAGGCAAGAAACTATCAGTTCTCAAGTAATGCTACTGGATATACTTGAAGTTCTTATTTGACTCACTTCTATTTTTAGATTCCCCCGAACCCTTACTTGGTTGTCTTGTTTGCTACAGCATGGAAAACAACAATGTCATCCTTTCCTATGATTTACCTGTAAGTGTTAAATCCATTACCTAAGATGTTGTTTAATGAGATCTTTATTATATAATTTTAAGGTCTCCTATGCTTATTCTTGGATGGCATTATATGTACTAATATTGTGAGCTAATTGTTCTGAAACAATGGGTGTGTCTGTAGTATGTGAATATTTCTAACAAAAACAGAAAGAAATGACCAAAAGTATCTAATAGAAATTGAAATAATTATTCTTGAGCCCAAAAAACAAACTGGATCAAATTTAGTTCTCTTAATGAAATATCTGTCTTATCCTTATCCCTATCCCTTTGAGTGCTAGTGTGAAGCAGCCTTCCTTGGTGTAAACTTATGAGCTCATGGAATTTCAGCTTGGTTGGGCGATCAACCGTGGCAATAATTCCAATTGAATTACCTAATGTAGAGTTTGCAGTGTTAATTTTGTCAAAATTTCATCATGATTTGAAGATTGTTTCTCAAAAACACTTGGACATATGTTGGGATTATTTATTAGGCTCTCTGTGTCTTAGACCACCTCAAAAAGAATCTCATACTCCCAGACAGTGAATATTAATATTAATACTCACATTGTTTTCTATTTGATGTTATTGTTTTTTAAAATAACAAGATTTATGGTATCTAGTTTTAGTATTTCCTAATCTTCTTGTCATCATAATTTGCAGGCTGCTGCTTGGTCATGTTCATGGGATCTTAACAGTTCACATTACATATATGCTGGACTACAGGTCTGATCCTTGAGTCAATATTGTTCAAAATGATGGTCTAGGTACTTTGCATTGAACTTTTTATATTTTGTTTCCCGCCTCACAGAATGGCTTGCTTTTGGCATTTGATATGCGTCAAACTGGGAGGCCTATAGAATCCAGGTTGGGGCTTTCAAACAACCCAATCCACACCTTACACTCTCTTCAACAGAGTTCTTCTGGTGTTAGAACACTTTTATCTGCTTCCTCAATTGGCATATGCCATTGGAACTTTGGTGGTACTGAGGAAAGGTAGGATGCTATTAGTTTGTGTATGGACTCAGTGTTTTTTTTCTCATTCATATGGATCTCAAAAGATATGAAGTTCTCCTTTTATTTTGCGGTTTTTAAGTTTTCTCTAGCCAGTATTTGATGCCCAAAAATTTATTTCATGTGCATTTTAGTATCTATTAGAGCCAAGCAAAGTATTTATTTCCTTTGTGATTTTTGCTTGTGCCAGCTTTTCTTCTAGCATACATTAAGAGAGTAGATTTTACAAATTTGGTTGTTTCTCATTTAACTCCGGCTCTTCTGTTTGTTGAATATTAGTCAGCCAATACGTTTGAATTGAATTTTAACATTTTATAAGTTTGCAAACTTTTATTTGTTAATGACTACTGGGGCACAGTTTGTTCTAACAAGATTTCCATTGAATTTTATGAAGGCCTTCTTTAGTTCCTCAAACAGCAAATCAAGGAGTTTGCATATCCCTTGCTCATTGTCCCAGCAGTGATGACATTGTTGCTACATATCGTCCTAGGGTTGAAATGCCCAATGAGATGGCTGTTTCTCAGCCACCACTTACTCCTTCCCCTGTTATTGGACAAGGAGTGATGGGTTCCCATGTTCATTTGAAGAAAGTGGGCGACGAGTTTCATGAGTTGGGTGTTGCATATGCCACTGTAAGTGATATTCGACTGCCTAAATCCATCATCATAGACATAGAGAACCAGAAGCCATTATTTGCAACTGGGGACGAAGTAACATGTGGATTGATGTTGCAAGAGTTGCCATCTTTTACATTTGCTCAATGTCTTAAATCACACAAGCATCTTATATGTGATGTGAAGTATACAAACATCCTAACCCAAGGTTTACTTAGCTGTTTGAGTGAGGACACAGTGCAGCTTTTCAGTAACAAGCTCTCATAAGTTATGAGAAAGGTAAACTTGTTTGTGCATTTTTGGTAATAATGATGCTTTTAGCCATTTGCCTTGAAACAATTAATGAAGCTGTGATTTAAGGTTTCACATATGATTGGCAATAATAATAATAATAAAACTATTTTTGCAGCAAGTTGTGTTGATTTAACTGTTTTAAATTTTGTTGCAGGATACTGCACTGTTTTGAGGGGTATCAACCCAAGAGAGAAGAATCTGATTTTGCCAAGGAATTTCATATTAATATATTTATATGACAGAGTCAGAGCATTTGATTAGGTTTCTTTACAATGAATTGTACATAATATCCTTTAGATGGTTGGTGTTGTATCGATTTTTTCTAGCTGTAAATATAAGAACATCTAAATTGTCAAAAAATGGAAGGGTTAACCATTTTTACGGATCTCTGTTTCCCCTTTTCCCCACTATTTTTATGTGCATGACAACTCCTTTATTTTGGCATATGTTGTTTCCTTTTTTTTAAAAAAAAAAAAATGGCTGTTAACCTGTTTTAGTTTTAGTTTTAGTTTTTTGTAATTGTAAGATATGCACCTAACCATTGAGTTATGCTAACTCAAGGCAAAGCATATTCTCCTACCTTTGGCACTGGGTTATATTTCCAGTATATTTACCGCCCAAAGCATTCTTACACCTTGGACAAAAATTAAATTTATCTAGCTTAAGAATAACAAAAGTTATTAGGTCATTCAACCTTCATGTGAATCATGTCAATGGTGTAATAGTTTTTAATAAATAAATTGCAAGATTCTCCTACAAAAAATTACTTAAAAAAACTGCCCCTCGTCGTGAAACGAATGCGAGTTAACTTGAGCATATCTTTATTCAAAAATATTACATGGACTATTGACTAAAATCCATGCTTTTCGGAGAATAATTGATATCGATACCAACATAGTCCATTTTGTACTTTTTCTCTCTGATATTTTATTTTTCTTTAATCCAGCTTGCCTAATCACCATTCACCAGTAGCTCTCTTATTCAGTCGTTGAGAGTTAAGAAAACTCCCTCACCCCAATTCTTGTGAAGTTCATACTTGAACCTATAGGAATTTGCATAGATGATATCACTGTTCAATTACCAGTGACTTCTGCATCACTTGATAGAATTTTGATGAATGGTGTTGCCAACAATCTTGTCTGCATTTCCTTCCCAGCCGCATATATTTACGTGTAGCTGTCTCATCTTTTTATAATTTACTCGGATACTCTCCTTTTCCCCTTCACTTCATCCCCCTTGCTTTTGGAGGCCTGTATCATGAATTCACCAAAAAACAAACAATATTCATAGATAAATGGATGATGTATTAGTCATCAACACCACCTTCCCCTTCGTCCATGTTATCATCATGGTCTTCATCTGCTTGCCCTTGATCAGCATCTCCAATATTAGTGTCCATATTGTTGTGTAGATCTTCATTAATGTCTTCTGGCCGGTTTTCTATAATCTTCATAGATTCAATATTTGAATCACTACAAAATGAAGCATAGGGCTTGGAGACCTGCAAGAACACCTATGTTAGTTCATAGTTGGAACCAGAGGCAAAAGTCGTTTGCTTGCAGAAATATTTTTTGAATAAGTAATACTGGCATAAACAAGATACAGCCCTTTCGCTGGCATGTAAAAGAGAAATCAGTATACACCTTGAATAAGAAATCTCTCTTCTCAGCACTTTCCACGAGATTGTTCCAATGTTCATCACTCCTTAAAGTTGATGCAGACCCTACCACCTTAAGGATCAATCAAAGCTCAGTTTTCATAAAAGAGAAGATTTATCAATACATGCTATTGAAAAAAAAATTGTTCTAATTTATAAAATAATGCATACCAGCACAGTTGACTTTGCTCGGGTAATACCAACATTCATGCGCCGGGCATCAGAGACAAAACCAATACCTCGGTCCTTATTGCTTCTAACACATGAGAATATTGCAACATCCTTTTCTCGACCCTAGCAAGTGAAGTTATTTCAATGTACAAGTTAGTCATTAATTTTTAAAATTTTAAACCCTCTTCAAAGTAAGATTTGGTTTAACCAAAAATCAACTACTGGTGCAAGAGACTATTGTGCCATGAAATGGAAATAGTTTACAACCGTGTAACCCTCCAGTAAAAGTGTTCAGAGGCAGAAAATTCATATCATCTCTTTTTGCAGAGATGTCAGTAATTCGACGTCTAAATGAAAATTTTGCATATAAAAAAAGACTAATAACACAAAACTGATATATAACCCTAGATTACATCATCATTACAGACCAAATTAATGGGTTCAACTAACAAGAACAGGAAAGCAAGTTACCTGGAAACCATCAACAGTTTGTATATCCACAAATTTCTGGGATTCCTGCCCAAAAGCATCCCGAAATCGGTCTTGGAAAAGCTTGACTTGGTATCTATAGGGAGAGATAATTGCGAAATGTGAACTTGACCTAAGCTCTGGATACATGGTCACCAATTTATGATACAACAGGAGCACAAAATCAACCTCATCAGTGTTTACCCATGACCCACTTCCAGAGGGCTGTGACTCTTTTCCTTCGTGTATATCAAAGAAGCAAAATGGACCAAAGCAACGATACTTATGCCAGTCACGTTCTGTCTTACTCTCCATATCTTCTGCATCCTGCAATGACTCAGAATAGAACTCCCTTGAAGGAAAGCTTCTTATCTGTTTGACAACTAAAATAACAAAAATTAGACAGCTAGACTACATTGTAAATAGATCGACAATTATTATGCATAGAAATGTCATGCCAGGGAATCTCCAACCTGGTTTGAGAATTGGGATAGAGAGTGCAAAACCATAACCCCACCAAGAGAATAGCAAAATTCTCAAGATAGAAGGATGTTATAATAGTAGGTTGTACAATTTATTCACAAGTCATAACAGACATAACATTAGGTATGAATAACTGAATAAGGTCACAAAATCCAAGGACATGCAAATACTTGGCTTAAAGCATTGCATTAAACCCAGCCATCCAAACAGGTTCAGTTGATTTAGTAAGTAGGCACAAAATACTGATTAACATGTAGTTATCAGTAATACTTCCACAATTGATGATAATAATCACAACTTAATATGTTCCAACTACCATGTTACACAATCATTTAATAAGAGCATTTTTTGAAGTTTCCCATCTGACCTCTGGATGCATTCGATATTGCATCTTCAGCATATTTACTGGATAACCAGCTCTCTGAAGCCTCTCAAACAAACTCGTTCCATAACTTCAATGCAAAATAGAGAAAGAGAGAGAGAGAAAGAGACTTAATAAGAATGCCATTGTAAGAATAAATAAATAGACAAATGAAAAAAGAAATCCATTACCCAAATTTCCCAGCAACTGGAGAAATTACAGTGGCTGGCAGTTGAACTGGATCACCAACCTAAAATAATAATAAAAATGAAAATGCTGTGGAATCAATCATGAACAAACATAAACATTCCTTAAGAACATGCAGTGGTGAACATGTGCACAGAAGCACAGGTTCGGCAGCTTGTATATTACTTGTGTCATTTACAAGTTTTGTGAGATTCACCCATTCATAAGCCTCTTAATTGCTGCCACTATAAAGCAACCCCAAGATTCCAACGGAATTTTCAATTGTGAGGGGAACATGTATATTATCTATGATTTGATATTAATAGCAGAAGCCCATATTGTTTTACAAGGTATCACTAATGATGATAGAACGGAATTAATAGTTAGCACAATCACAAAAGTGACAGCATCAAAGATATACCAGAAATACTTGCTTGCATCCACTGGCCAAAGGTACGAGAGTTGCTGGTTCCACCTGTTTAAAATAGCTATATTATATATTTTTATACATAGATAAAACAGCCAAATGGAAGGTGGTGACAAAATTGGAAAAAACTGCAGCATTTTAAACACTCAGTAAACAGACTCACAAATATGCAGTGTAAAACAACCATATATAGAAGATATGGAGTAATTGCTTATTAATACCACATACTCCATTGAACAAAACAACTACTGTTGTCATGTCCCAATATTTTTTTCTTAAATGCTTTTTTAATATCTCCCTTTCCAGTGAGGTCAAGCTTGAGACAACAATTGTCATACGGCAGAGTTATTATGCTCGACCACTATCCAACTTAACACCTGATGTTATCCTAGTTGCATAACATGAATTTTGTATTCATCTTGTTGAAAAAGTTACACCATGAGGAAAATCTTAATACAGGTGGCCAAATTTACAGCTTACAAATATCAGATCTTAAATCAGCCCATCATCATAGCGGAAAACATGGGTATGGAAGTTTATCAGTTTAAAAAAAAAAAAAAAAAAAAGTTAAAAATTGAAGAAATCATTTTATCATTGTTTAAAAGAAGAACTATAAGTTAGATATGGTTTATTTTTCCTTTTCTCATATCTGACTATTTGGATTTCACTGTTAATAGCTCTGCATATTTAACTTGACAGGTAATAGAGATCAAAACATCAACCACAAGTGGACACTTACAGCTTGGGCAGCTTCATCTATTATAACAACATCAAAACCATGATTCAGTTTACTAAAAAGTGATGAACCACTGAAGCTGAGCGTGGAAAAGACCTGCCAATACAGAAAAATTACAGTAAAATCACACAATGTTAGATTCAACTTTCAACAGGAGGTTCAATTTACATACAACTACAGCTTCTTCCAGAATAGCAGTACGAATACTATCTGTATCGCTTCCTGCAGCTCCATGTTTCTGTTTGTCAACAGCTGAATCACCTTGTTTTTGTTTCACCTGCAAAGTAAAAGTGTGAATGTGATCAACATGTGATGGATGATAAGCTGATATGCAGAATAGAAAGGTTAATGCCCATCAACACTAATTTAATGATGACAAATGCCTAGAATATTTGTCAAAAATACTACTTGCTGTGCTATATTTCACTATATGTTTTGTTCTTTTACCGCCTTAAATGTGTTTTGACTTAAAAGTTCAAATTATTGCTAGAAACATACAAGGTAATCCATGCAGACTGACTGGACAGAATGATGCGCTTTAAGACCAATCCGCACAATTTTAGGATTATATGTACGGACGTTTTCATCACGAACACCTGGAAAGAAACAAAATATAGTTATTCAAAATTATGTCATAGTGAGAGTCAACTAGAGGGACACATCCTAGGAAAAAAAATTAGGAAAGAATTGATCAAAGCTTTCTGTACACCAAATTAGTTTCTGAACTCCTTTTATTCAAGAGAATATGATAGCTAATACGATCTGCTTTAAGATTTCCTCAATGCAACACTAAGAAGTTATATCATTATACTTTGCCTTCAACTATAATGGTAAAAGTAGAAGCAGAATGTGTTTGTTTGACACGCACACATGTATGTGCAAGTCAGTAAGAGATGCTCCATTGGTTAGATTCTAGTTACTTAATTCACTACCCCCACACAGTACTTCCGCTCATCTCAATTATTCTATCCAATTGATGCTAAAATGATAGCATCCTATGTTGATACCACTTGGGGTGAGCAAGAACTAGTCCTTTCACATGAAGTACCACTCTCAAGGCATGTACAGCAAATTTGTGCATGGCATTCATCCCTTAATCTCTCTCTCTCTGATCAGTCTATCTCTTGGAGCTTCAGAATCAGTTTTTTCTACGTTCTTGAGGACCAACAAATTTTTCCCACAAGTTGAAAATAATTTCTGCTAATTAAAATTTGGAAGACATGAACAAAGAGGCAATATGTCATTATATATTTGCAGTGATATAGTTTACATGGTTGAGAATACGTGGATTTTAAGGATAAAGTCCAGCCTTTGCACCTCTTGTAAGATAAAACTGTAACCCTGGCCTCATAGTGGGTTTCTGCCTTTTGGAGATATCTCTTGCTGATTGCTGTGTTCAGCATGATTGGAAGGTTTTAACCTTTTAATCATTTACTTGTATCTGTTGTCATTTAGAGTATGCCTTAACCCCCTAATTCTAATTATTCTCCACTCCTTTTTATTTAACAAATTCAGATTTGTATCTCAGTGAGGAGGGAAGGGGAGATTTGACCATGATTGTTCTTTACAAGACTACAACATTACAAAGGACCATGAATTTCATAAAATAATTCCAATACAACATTCATTGTGCACCCACCCCCATCTTTTCTTATAGGAGGAAACAAATCATCTCAGATTTTTTATAGTTTCTGCGCAAACTATTATTACAATCAACTTGGAGAGGTGTGGCTGCTATGTTACATGGACACAGAATATGTTCAAAGGAAAGCTTTGCAGAATAGCTATAGCATAGATTTTCAAAAAAATAAGCACAAGTAAAATTACAATGTTCATATAGATGTCTAAGAAAAACAGATGTTCCTGAAGAGAGGACAATGATAAAGGAGAAAAGTTGATGGAAGTTCACAACACAATGGAGAATAAGATATGAGCTGGACTAGCAAGAAAAAGTTGATTTCTTTTATCTTTTATTAAGAAAAGAGTTTTTATTAAGATGCAGATAAAAGAAATTGCAACATGACCTTTGATAAGGTGCACTGAGAGAAAATTATCAGGAAGCTAACCTGAACTTGTTTAAGACATAAAGTTTTACTAGGAGAGTTTATGAAATAATTGAATTCCAAGTTTCCAACAATTGTTTACCATAAAAGATATTGGAAGAGATATATGTTATATGTATTGATTTCTTTACATCCAATGCAGTAATGTAACTTGAACACAAGATATTATTCAAGACCATAGTAGTCAGATTCAGATCTTGGGAACTAGTGTATTTAAGTGGGGACTTTTCCACACTTAACCTCCTACTATAATTATGCCAACCTTAGCTACTTCTTGCACCATATGTCCTCCCTAAACAAGCTAATGAAAAAAACCATATTATCATAACAGACTGCATAGAAAAACTGAACCCCAAGCATTATAACATAATAAGTTAAAAAGTGGGCAAAAAAAAAAAGACGAGAGCACTATGTGCATGTGAGAAACTTGTACCAGTCTTAAGAAGGCGCAGGACAATCTCATCAAGCGCAGAGTTTGATGGGGCACATACCAACACGCGTACACGATATCTACGACTAGAAGCAACCACTTCTGGTTTCTGCAAAATTAAGTTTGCACTAAGGAGATATGATTTTACAATAATTTAATTAGATGAGTAAATTCAAACTCACCAACTCATTTCCAGTAGTAGGAAAAAAACCATCATCACCATCTATGGGCGTGTTATTATCTCTAGGATTATTACCAGTCAACCATGGTGATGCTAGTCCCCAATGATTGTACCTGCAAATTAGCAATTTTAACAGCTTCATAGAGAATCAAAGACCTGTGTTTGTTGTGCTGTCAAAGATTCTAAAGCTCCAATACACAGTATTTCTCCAGAAGGAAAACAGCATTCATCATGGGTAGATTTGATAACATAGGTTTATCGTATTACCTAAACATCCTTATAGTTAAAAATTGATTGACTGATAAGTTCAGTAATTTTCTCGTTATTTGTATTATTAACTGAGATATGGGTTTCATTTCTTTCAATTAAATTTTGATTGGTTATAAGATTTTATAATTCCCATACTTTTGTATATCTCAATTTAAATTTCCAACTTGGACCATTAAAATATAGACCTCTTCAAGGGATATGGAAAAGGAAGGATCAAAAGGAATCACTTTGTTCTCCTAGTTCCACACTCAAAAGAACTTGAAACACTTGTAGGTTGAAGTAGCAACATTCTTAAAGACACTTCAGCAAAACCAACAATTAAGGCGTACATATTTTTACGGGCTAATGATCCCATAAATCCTGAAATTTGCACACCCTTTCAATTCTATCCTATCCTTTCAATTTTATCAAATGAGCACATAAACTTGTGAATTGGTTTCAATTATATCCAAGCAGTATGGGACAAATATGCATGCTAATAGCATTCAAATTCAGATCAAATGTAAATATAATTCAATAATTTACAATAAACAGACCTCCCTTGAGTCTTAAGAACCACCAAATGGTGATGTTTGCAGAATTTTTCATCCTCATGAAGCTACATAAAAATTCATATTTTGACAAAATACCACAATTTGGAAAATTTTAGGACTCCTGAGGGGGCCATTCTTTCTAAAATAGGAAGTTATATTTATTTTTGTCTTCAATTTTAATGCTACATTAGTATGGGAATATGCCCTAAATCACTTGGATTCATACAATTGAAACTAATTTACAAGCTTATATGTTAATTTGAAAAAATAAAAGAATATGATAAATTGAAAAAACACTCATCATGCCTATTTTTATTTATCTAAAAGTTGCCATCAATCATCGCATGTTAATCTACTGAACAGGCATTGCTAATACCAATAGTGCGAGGCAGAACCAAGTAACTAATGGTCAAAGCAACAGTACCTGGTGCAAACATGATATCCATTATACCATTATATCTTAAGGCCAAGGAAATGGAACTTCGCATCAATACAAATTGCAGAAACAAAACCTTAAGCTCAGGCACTCATGCAACACAATTGCACACATACACAAGGATATTGAGTAAACAACCACAACATACTTCTCTTGAATTGGTAGTTCTGGCCCACATTTAATCTCATGCAATGCACCCCTGCATGGAAGAAAACAAGATAGCTGAAATTTAAATACAAAATATATACTATTCTGCCTTGTTCAAAACAAGAGCTCTTGAAACCCATGAATGAAAGTAAAATTGATTAAAAACCAGAAGACAATGTCTAAGGATGAAAAAAAGGTTTGTAAGATCATTACTTGGAATGTACTCTTGCTGGAGCAGCATGCAAAATCGCACTAAGAAGTGCGAGGATGGTTTGTGTCTTCCCTGTTCCAGGAGGACCCTGTACAAAAAATTAAGAAACAAAAAAGAAGAAGAAAATCAAATAATCAATGTTCATGGATTTAACATGCATTAATACATAATTTGACTCTGCCTGCATTACAAAAACTTCTTGAGTATACTATCAATAGGCAACATAATTTTTCAACAATGGCAATCAACTAGAAGAAGCTCTTGTGGATTACCTACTTTCTTAATAGCTTCAACTATATAACAAAAAATGGAAAAGGATAAGATAAAGACAAATGGAAAACAATTTCTGTAACACATTTCTTGTGTTTAATTGGTCAATTATGTTGTTAATTTATGCTTTCAATACAAAAAAAAATGCAAAAGTAGTTACTCCCATCATATATTAAATTCTACAATTTATGCAATTGGGGCTTTTTTTTCTTTTTTCTTTTTTTTGGAGGGAGGAAGGATTTTCCACCCATAATTCATTTGCATTGCATATGGTCCCATTAAGAGGATTAAATTCTTATTCTTCCATGCAAGAGCAACAGGTAGTTTGAAACTTTCTAGTCCAGAAGCATGAAATAATTTTAAAAAAAAAACCAACAATTTAATTTATTCTACCTATATTACTAACATCCCAATCAATATAATATGAGCCTTGAAAGAACCACAACCCACAAGCTAGCTCAAGAAGGTGGAGAGCCCAAAGCCCATATGAACCCCACATTGAAATCCCATACTTCCAATATGGGATCCAAGTTCTCATACCTTGCAACTAGGATCATAACACAATCTCTCACTACTTGCCTCTATTTACATTATTTGTATAAATTTTAGAGTTGGAACACCAATTATGAATTATCCTCATCTCTAAAAGCCTGTACGCATTTGTAGATGTTTAAGCACATCTAGGTGTTTATGATCACGTGCATAAAACAGATGGTAAAACTCCATAAGGGTATTCATGTTCTTATATCATCAAAAGGGTATCACTTAGCATTAGGTCAAAATAAATTTAATTAGTTCATTTTTTTTTTCAATTCTTTTATGTTAAGACCCTAAACCTTTTTTTTTTTTTTTTTGAGAAAGTAAGAAAGACAAACAAGGGTATCAGTGCAATTAGATTGGAGGCTTAGTTGCCGCTCTCTTTTTACACTGCATGCTAGTAGAATGGAGGCTTAGTTGACCACAATTAGATTGGAACTAAGGCTTGGTTGTATTGAATTGAGAAGATAAGTGCCCTCTTATTTTTTAGGAAGTCCCCTTGTGCTAGAAATTGTGCCCATCTGCACTTTTTAACAAGCTTGATGCCCCAGATCTAAGGGGTCACACCTAACTCCTTTGTATTTCCAGCAAGCAACAGATTCTCTCACTGCATATGCAAGTACTATAGCAAGCACAAAATTCCTCTTCAGGTAGGTTAAGCCATAACTATAATATAATTATGTGTGTCTATGGGAGTGAGTGATAAAGATTTACACACACAAATACACAAGCCATAAGAGATTGATGCTTTTATAACCCTGGAAGATTTGTGGTCATTTTTTCATTTACATGGAAGCAAGATTCATGCAGCAAATCAGGTAGTCAATCTGAGATTATATTGTGTAAACATGAATAATAAAACAGATGCAATTATTGTCCATTAGTCAGATTTGTCTATATAAATTTACAAGGTCTTTGCACCAGGAAACCTTACTTTAACAAATGCAGAAATTAAACAAATAAAAAAAGTGCCAACTTTAAAACCAAGTTTTGAACACAACATATAGTACCCATGGTCATGACATATTGCATATTGCATCTACCAGTTATACTTCAGGTATATTAAAATGCCCATGTAACTTGGAATAGGGTAAATAGTTGACCATTAAAACCAACAAATATGACTTGTATGGGTTGTTGAATTTGGATGAATGATACCGTTTTTGGTAGAGGAGACCATAAAGTGGGTGGGAGGAAATGGTCATAACATACATATAAAAGATAAATAAATCAAACCTGTATTAGGACAAAAGTTTTGCGTGACAGGCCAGCCTGCAAACAAAAATATTGCATCAAATTAATATGAAATTAAATACTTGCGTATAGAATAGTTATCAGGATGAACCTTAGATAGAATGGCACCTCAAAGCAAAAGAAAATTTAAAAACAGCCCTATCAAAATCTATAATAACATAATTGTCCTTAAATAATAATGCACCAGTTACTCCACAATACTTATATTATTCATATATTTTGCCCAAGTAAATTGTTTAGGCCACTCATTTATGTAAATATTTAAACTTCATAATAAACTCAATTTGAGAAGGATTAAGAAGTAATATGTCTATGTTACTTACATTTTACCACTTTTTTTTTTTTTTTTGCATTACTTAAACCACATGTTTTTTAAAAAAAAAAAAAAAACACTGCTACTCAATGGAGCATTAACTTGGATCTTTCTTATATAAATTGTGAATTCCAAAGTTGATGATAAAGCAATGTGTTATTCTTATTTCATGAATCAATAGAAACAAAATTTTTAAATAAAAAGTGATACAAAGTAAAAAAAGAGGCTGGCAATATAATTGTTCATGGCTATAAGTACCACCCATGAATAGTTAACTTTAGGGGGTCATTCCATATTTTTAAAGTTATCAACTGGTGAAAAACTGGATAAAGGTATGGATTTCAGAGTTTTACTGAAAATGGTTACATGGTAACAAAGTAACACAAATAATTAACACATTTAGCAAGTTCAGCAAAAACTCACATCCACAGCTTCTAGTTGTGACTTGTTAAGGTTTCCTACGAAAAATTCACGCAGAGGTCCAGAAACATTCCATGCCTGGTCTTCAGACCGAGAATTTTTATCAGTAGCCTTTAGAATTAAATCCTTGAAAGGAAGAGAGCTAATTGACCGCAGAGCATAATATTCACGAGAAATAGTTGATAAACTGCAAATCTACACAAGATATTACAGTAGTTAGAGGCTTGTCTAATCAATTAGGGTATCAAATAAACAATGCAAGGGTACAACTCTCTT
The DNA here is from genome assembly GCA_949750685.1 of Vernicia montana. Classification (NCBI taxonomy): domain Eukaryota; kingdom Viridiplantae; phylum Streptophyta; class Magnoliopsida; order Malpighiales; family Euphorbiaceae; genus Vernicia; species Vernicia montana. The sequence continues at coordinate 20,767 of CATKHJ010297057.1, forward strand.
GATGCACTATCGCTAACTGGTTACCATGATTAGAAAAGATCCCAAGTGACTTACAGCAGGATATTAAAAAGTAGGAAACATGAAGAAGAAAAGATCCATAGTGACCCATATGCGAGTTCAAATGCTTGATGTAAGATAAAATACTAAAGCAATAATCAGATCTACAGAGATCTAAACAAGAAGCAAACAAATACCTAAATTTTAAAAAAACAAATTCCTATATTTCCTAACTAGGAAGTGGCATTACACTTCTATATAGGAAAAGCAAGAAAATATAAATTATCAAACTACTAAGATAACTCTAAATTTCTTTTTCCTTGACTGAATCATGGAGATTTCTTATTCAACATCTTAAACTGTAGTGCACTGACTACATCAGCAAATCCCATATTTCATGATTGTGGCTTTCATTAAATCTCCAACATTCAGAAGCGTTAAATAAAACGTGGTCCTATCCTACCAACAAGTCACTTGTTATTTCCACTATGTTGATTATAAGAAAATATTAATTCAACACAAACTTCCTTTACATTTCTGCCTAACAAAGTTTTCATCTATCATTTACATTTGCTTTTTCTTTATTCTTGTAAGTTCTTTTTTCATCTTGAATTTTCCCTCCTACCAGATTAAAAAGTAGAAACTGTATTTAGCTAGACACTAAAAAATAAATGAGAATAAAGTTAAACAAAAATTTCTCTTTTTTATTATTTAATCAGGTTTATTTTCAATTTTTTGATGGAGTAACTTTCAATTGAAGAGAAGGTTAAACATTGTTGACGTTTAGGTATATAAACTAACAATAAATGTATTCAGACTGAACCCCATAAAGAAGGTCACCTATCTATTTCAATTTTTTGGAATGCTAGATCTCAGCAAAGTATATGATCCAATCAACTTAGTTAAACTGAGGGAAAAAAAAATGGAAGACAAAATATTGCATAGGAAATAGCAGAACCAACCAGCATGTATGGCTTTAACAAATAGTTACCTTTAGACTGAACAAGGGTTTTTCCTCTGGCTTCAGAGGAGAAGTCACGAAATTCCGCATTCTTAACAGCCTTGGTCGAGATTTGAGGTTGTCTGTATTGAAGTGCATGACCTCACCATCTAAGAACATTCTAAGTCTAAGAAGATTATGCTGGCGGTGTTCCACCAAAGCAAATGCATGTGTCTCAGGGAGTTTTTGAACATCTTTAAACTGAAATAAGCAACAACCTCAATGCAAAAAAAAAAAAGTGAAACTGAAACCAGAACATATACAAAAGAAAGAAAAAATATAATTCAATAAAAAAAGAAAGGGAAATGCAAGGATGAAGAAGCTACAAAAAAGATAAATTAAATTCATTTTTAGTTCCGGTTAAAAAGCAACAAGCAAGCCAGAAAACCTTAAGATAGATATGTTTTTCTTCTCACTACTTTTCAAAAATCAAACAAAGCATAGTGTGCTTCCAGATAGAAAGATGAAATGCTCAACAAAAAGATAAATAAGTTTTGGAGCAACTATTTTCGGGCAAACTTTAAAAAATAAATCACTAATAATAAAGTTTAGAACACTTGTAATAGAAACCAATTAAATTACCTTCTCTTTAGAAAGGAGCAAAAGATCATTTTGTGATATTTTCTCACCCTCATCATCTCCATAAGTAACACCAGGTAAGACGAACCCCTCTGCCTCGTTGCATTCCACTACTAGCCTCATTACCCATTCTGGCACTGCAATACAAATGTACATAGAACTGTGTGAACAAATAAATATTTAAGATTCATTTATCGTTTATGTAAATACATAAGTGAAAATTTTCATTTGAATCAAACAGAAACCTTCGTCATCATCTTTTTTCTGAATAATCTGAGCTTTAACTTCTTCAAATAAAAGGGGTTCAAAAGTTGCAAGATAATCATCAACATCTTTGTAGGAGTTCTTCACTTGTTTTAAAACTGAACTAGCATCATCAGCTCCATTATCTCGTTTTCTTTTCTCTCTCTTCTTCTCTTTCTACTCTCATACAAAGCAAAAGATAAAAAAAAAATCAATTATATAAAAATGAATAATCATAAAACAGCAACAAAGAAAGAAAGAGTGTGTTACATCTGCTTCACTGAGGAGGCCAAAATAATCCCAACCAAGAATTATTTTGCAGAAACGAATAAACGAAGCTTCTTCAAGAAGCTTTTCTTTATCCACCGCCATTTCAGCCTCCTCCTACACAAAAATAGACAGCATTGTTCCCAAAACTTCAGTAAAGTTCAACACAAACACATAAAATCACCATAACAATTGATTTCAATTTTAATTCCTAAACTATAATATATAGATAGTGCAAGTATATTCAAAATCTACAAAATAAGGTTAAAATTTCAATTTTTTTCCATCTTTATAAAAATTGGAAGAAGATGACAATGTAAACGGGAGTGAAAAGAGGAAGAAAGGACTGACCTGGGTCGCAGCAAGTGGCGGAGACAGAAAGAGAGAGAGAGAGGGGTTTTTGCTAGAGGGGTTTAGGAAGCGGGTGGCAGTAGCTCTATTTGACTATTTGTGCTCCAAGATTTGCTAATGGCACTCTAGCTCCGTTTTTTATTTTTGAATTGACTGAATTACCCTTTATTAAAAATGTTAAAAAAAACCTATCCGACCTGCCGGATTCGAACCAGCGACCTAAGGATTATCTGTTAAACAAACAACTACAGTCCTCCGCTCTACCAACTGAGCTAAGGTCGGAGATGGTTTAGAAGCTTGATCTTAGATATTAGACATTTAGTATTAAATCATAAACATAACCATGTTCAGCAACAGCCAACAAGTGTGACAACAATGTTACACATTTATATCATACTAGCAACAAAAATATTTCATTTCACCCAAAAAAAAAATAAATGAAATGGTTACAAAAGCAATACCAACAAGTTAGGCTTGTGATTTCTACCCCTTCGTATAAAAATATAAATGAGTCAATATGCTTTGTGAATTATTTAGGGTGAACTCTTAAATTAATTGAATTTGATTATATTTTAGTTGAGTTTAGTTTAAGTTCGAGCTAAATTTGAATAGTATAACATTCAACTCGAATGACTTGTAAGTCTAATTGAATATTTAAATTTTGTTTATAATTTTAAACATATTTTATATTATACAACATAATTTACTAATTTAATTTATTCCAATTTTATTTTAATATTAATAAATAATTTTATTTGATTTTTTAATGACAAAGCTTAATCAAATTAAGTATGAGTATTTCAAACGTTTAAGTTGAGCTTGAGTTTCAATCAAAAAATTTGATCTAACTAAAGTCAAGTTTTGAATATTAAATTTTTTAATCTAGTTAAATTCGAGTTTAATATTCTTTTGGCTTGATCACATCCCTATTTTTCGATTTAAGCCAAAAGATTAGGCCTAATTTATTGTCTAAACTCGACTTGTATATAAAATTTAAAAAACAAAATGTAAATTGCTTGAAAAGTTAAATTTAATTTATTGTTCATATACAATATGTCAAATTCATTAGGACAATTTGGTTTACATTGAGTCTCAGAAAAAAGGCTTGTTTGGTTACATAAAATTTTTTCTGTTTTCATTTTCAAGTTTTCATTAAAAATAAAAAAAAATTCATTTTCAAAGAAAATTGAAAATTGAGTGGAAAATATATTTATTTGCTACGATTTAAAAACTATTTTCAATTTCAAAATATAAAAAATTTGTTCATTTAATAACAATGATGATGGTGGTGATGGTGAAGTTGAAAGTGGTGGTGGTGATGGTGATGAAGGCAAAGGTGGTGGTGGTGGTGGTGATGAAGGCAAAGGTGGAGGTGGTGGAGGTGATGGTGGCGATGGAGGCGGCGGCAGTGACGGTGGCGATGGAGGTGGCGGCAGTAGTGACGGTGGCGATGCGGCGGTGGCGGTGATAGTGATAGTGGTGGTGGTGGTAGTGGCAGTGGTGGTGGAGGTGGTGGCGATGGCAGTAGAGGTAGTGGCGGTGGTAGTGAAGGTGGAGGTCGTGGCGATGACAGTGGTGGTGGTAAAGGTGAGATGATAGTATTTTTATTTAGAAAAATCAATGAAGAAAAATTTTAGAAAACATTTTTAATTTGTTTTCTAGTTTTCTTTTAAAATAATGAAAACAGTTAAAATAATTTTCTGATAAAAAATTTGTAAAACAGTCAAAGTAAATACAAAATTATATTTTATATTTTCATTTGAAAATTTTTCTAAAAAATTAGAATTATTTTTTCCAACTAAATATGTCCTAAGGTATATTCATATTTTTGAAGTTGGAGTTTGATTGCATTGGGCCACGAGCAAATTTATTTGTTAGAATGAATGAGTTTAATAGACTCAAAATAATAGGTTTACCTAATAAGAATAATGTTTTGAAAATTTGATTAAATTGATTGATTTTTATTAGTAAATTGAGAATTATGAAATCAGATTATTAAAACATTTGAATGAGCTTAAAACCGGTCAAAATCAAAGAGAATTATAATGCATATAAACCTAAAAGACACCAAATAGATATATGGATTTGTTTCAATTACATTTAGGATATTTGATAAACCGTAATACAATATAATATAATAATCACATACATTTCGTAATACAATCTAATATAATAATCAAATGTATTCCGTAATGCAATGTAATAAGATAATGCAATATAATATAATAATCAATGCATTTTTGCATTTGAGGCCTATCAAATGTAGGCTAAACGATAAACTAACAAACTAACTGATTGAGTGGCTAACTCAACGTTGCATAGTTTTTTGCAGTGTTATTAAAATCGGATCAGACCGATCGGTCGGACCGATTAAATCGAGAACTGATCACTGATTCGGTTTTTAAGTTACAAAAAATTAAATAACTAGTGAACCGAAAAAATTGATCCGAACCGAAAAAAAAACCGTTGAACCGGTCGGATCGGAATTTGCAAAATGACGTCATTTTGAACTTGATAAAATTTTTAAAAAATTAAAAATAAAAAAAGAGAGAAAAAAGCAAATCAATTAAATCGAACCGATCATACCGCAAACCAATAAAAAAACCGGTTCAACTACCTATCATGTTTTAACAACATTGGTTTTTTGTCTTTAGTTTGGAGTATTATTCAGCCTCCTAAACTTAAATATTTATTGTATTCTGACTCTTCTTCATCTATCAATTGAATGAAAGACTCATTTGGCGAAAAAAAAAAAGAGGCTAAACATTGATGTAATTATGGTTATATATATATATATATATATATATATTGAGAGAGAGAGAGAGAGAGAGAGAGAGAGAGAGAGAGAGAGAGAGAGAGAGAGAGAGAGAGAGAGAGAGAGAGAGAGAAC